>WBMY01005003.1:310547-384045 GCA_013397315.1 Donacobius atricapilla | reverse complement strand
CAGAAGTTGTACACAGAAATCCCCCGTGTCATATGAGTGAGCTGCCCATGGGGTTATGCCAAGCTACTCATGAGAAAGTCTCCTGGACCATGTGAACAATGAAAGCAGCCCTTTTTCCATCCATTTCTCCCAGAGTATTTAAAGATTTGAATTTTCCCATCTCATTTTTGGTTCATCTCCCTCCTCCTATAAATAGAGAAGCAGCAGTGCATCCATCTCTTCTTCATCTTTTTTGGTGGTCTAGCATTGCACAGATGCTGGAATGTTTTTCTAGTAAATGATAAGCGATGGGAAACAAGTTGAAGACAAAGGACAAGAGACCTTGAGCTCAGACAAATAGGAGAGATGGGAGCCTTCTCCTCTTTCCCAAGAGGCAGGTATCTTTTCTCTGGACCAAGAGGTTTTGTTTTGGAAACAAACGTATCTATTTCTGTCACTTCCTTTAGACATTTAGTCTTCATGGGGCTGATAGTAAGAGCTGACTACAGTGTCTGAGAATGACAGTCTGGCCCCCAAAAGAAAGCATTTCTAATCCAATATGAAACCCAAAGGAAACACACCCCTGCTGCTAGGCACACGTCTCAGTGGACTAACACTGTGATCTGTGCTGTGCTCCCAGAGCCTTTACTTTAATCCCAAGTCCAATAATCGAGTTGGCGCTTTTTAAGGAGAGCTAAAGCCCCTGGGGTTTCTACCAAGCCGTCAGACGGCAGAGAGGCTGAGCTGGACATCAGCAGGTGGTCAGCTGCCACGGGAAAACAAGTGTGGTGTGGGCAGCCAGACAACTGAGCAAGGAGCTACAGGAACGCCTGTAGCTCTACCCTGACCCATAGGAGGTCAAACACACCACTGGATGTTCCCAAGAAAAACAAAAACATGAACAGAAGAGGAAGGGCAAGCCGCCGTGAAGGAAGAAAACGCCAAGATCAGGCAGTTTGAGCTTGGAAGTTGCTTCCTAAGTCAATGAGCACACTTAGAGAGGCTTTAGCACCACACAAAGACAGCACAGGTATCTCAAGCTACAGCCCACAACAGTGATGAACAGGATGAGCCATCCACGCTAACACAGCAATGTCTCTGATGGATGGGGAAGGAGCTGGGCAGAGCAGCAGTGGGGAAAGCTAATGAGTTCCAGAAGATCATGGCCTTCCATCCCTGCTTAAAAATAGCAGCTGTGGTCAGGGGTTTGAGACAGAGTCCAACCACAGCATTTGGATGCAGATTTTGAAACCATGAGAGGTTAGAGTTAATTGACAGTTCATTAGTCAGAGGTCCTGGGACAACTTAAGAATCAACAACGTGCTTTAAAGTCCTGTTGAAGTTAGGCTCTGGTCTCCCATCTGGAAGATATGACAATATCCCTGAAAAAAGCAGTCCCAATCAACACCCTTCCTAGGCTTACCTGCTCAAGACTTTGGGGAAACAAGCAAATTTCCCACTAGCAGCAGAGCCCTGCAGAGCATGACTGCAACAAAGGCAAGAGAGAAAAGCTTTCAAAGGAGGCAGCAGTGGGCAGTTTCTTTAGAGCTGGCAAGGCCACTGACTCTGGGATAGCCTAATCCATTAACAGGTAAATCCCCTCCACGAAACATTCCTTCCTGCCTGAAAACACTTATTTGGCAACCAAAGGCCCTTGCTTTAGAGTAAGAGCTGGGGAGGAATGTGACCTGTGGCTCCTGATGGGAGAAGGCCCCAGGACATGGAGTACCAGACTGAAAGCTGCCCAAACCTCAGTACAGGGGGCTCTCCAGTGAACTGTCCCTGCTCCACTCCACTGCAAGATCATTGCTTGGCAGGAAGGACATTGGGCAGGCAGGAAATTTGGTGCTTGCTGTGCTCTTTAGATACATGGACTAGATGACCTTTAAACGTCCCAAGCCAAACTATTCTGAGATAAGGGGCTACCTCCCAGTAGAGCTGGATCTGCAGGAAGAAGGGTCTGTGTATGGGGGTTTTGACAAACATCATCCCAAGTATAAGGGTTTAGCCTGCTAATTCTGAGGATAACAAAACAGAAGGGAACTCAATAGCCTAAAATGAAAGGCAAGAGACTTCTGCTTTGTACCATGTTTCATCATATTCCTGGACATTGCTTATACATAGAGTCATAGCCCATTCTAGGATTTTCAGGCAAAGAGGGAGAGGGAATTATAAACGTGTCACTGACAGCTGGCCAGCCCTGGGATCCTCCCAGCTCATTAATCCCTCTGTGTTCAGCTTTTGCTCTATGAAGTGCAAGTCCTGTGTAACAGCACTAGGTTAACAAACCAAACAAATCAAACTTCAGTGACTGAGATTACTGAGGAAGAGGTACAGATGCTCTGTCCTCTGTATTAGAGTAGCCAAAATTTGGTGCATACATGAAACCCAGACAAACCAGAAAATGTTAGAAAATCCCACCTGGGGAAGTAGTTTTTATCAGACAGCTTACCCAGAACTATACAGAAAGATGCTTTTTGTTTTTTATATTTTCCAACATTTCTCTTTGCAGCTCTCTAGGCAGAGAAGGTTTGAATGCAGGGATATGATATACTGCACTGTACCCACATTGATGTCCTTGAATGAAGATGTCTCACTCCCTGCCCAGATACAGATTCTCAGAGGGAAAGGGACTGCACATGTGGTACGTGCCCTGCATCCCAACTTGTACCAGTATGGGCATGAACTCGAAGGCAGGAGTGTACAGGCACCTCTTGCAAGAAGCGTTGGTCAGTCACAGTGGTTTAGTTTACAGAGAGTAATTGAACAGCCCCCTTACCAATGTAAATGTCTGGTAAGAGAAGTCACTGGACCTGCTGTGGCTTCTCAAGTGTGCAGAGATAAGCTTTCTTATCAGGCCTAAGTCAGTATAAGATTCAACTGTTTTCCTAAAAGAACTTTTGCTCACTCAGTCTCACATCTTATTTGTTAGCAGACACAAAACATTTTTTTTCCTGCCTCAACAAATGACATTTCTCAAAGTGTTGGGAAAAAAGCAAAACAGAAGAAGTTTGGGGTTCTGCACCATCTGGGAAAAAAAGATCACCTTTTTGACTCACCACTAGAATAAGAGGTATGGAAAAGTACTGGGGTGGCCATGGAGGGAGGAACACAACACAAAAAAAAAAGGAATTTGATATTTAAATCATAAAAATATGAGGAGGACCCAAGGGTAGAAGTACACATACAAACACAGCCAACCATATTTCAAATTGATTACTTTTCTTTACACATACCAGAACAGAATGCCGTCTTCTTATAACTGTTCCTTCGAAGAAGGACTTGTAGTAAGCTTGTAATTAACCATTACAAAGAATTTTCTGTATTATATTAGTATCTGGGCGCACCAGACATGTATCAGTTGGTTATCAATTGCTCTGTTGCATGCAGTAAGATGCAAGTCCTTGCTCTCTAACAAGCTGAAAGATCTGCTAGGGCATGTTAAGGAGTCTCTGGCTTATGTGCACCTGCAGCTGGCAGAAGTAATTTAGAGCACAACCTTCTGAGAGAAAACCCACACTATTGAGACAGAGCCCCTTGGAAATACAATTCAAACCACCACCATTGACTCTGGCTCAGTTTTTCTGGTAAATTTTCAGGGAGAAACAATCTCCAGTAGGGGCTGTAAGAACACTCAAGAGGTGATGAGAAATCTGTCATGGCTCACTTGTCTCTAACAGGATTGTAGATATAGTCCCTGATTTTTACCTCCAAGTTTCTAGGAATTTGAGCTGCATATGAATTTCCTCTCCTTATAATCCCTCACTGGAAATGTTCAGAACTGCTTGTCACAAGCCTATTACATGGGGAGGAAAAAACCAAGGCACAGACAAGGTACAAGCTCCACCTTCAAGCAACACATGTGAACTAAAGAGGGGTGAGAGGACACAAAGGAAGAGAGGGCTCTACTTGAGGGCTTGTCACATCCACAGTGACACAAAGAACACATCCACAGTGGTAAAAACAGCCACACTGGATTAAATAACAGAGACAGAAATTAAACAAAGGAAAGAATTATCAAACGAACAAAACCAGGAGCTCTCTTTGCTAGCTCCACTTCTCTAAAAATAACACACCCCCAGGTAAACAGAGATAGCAAAGCAAAGCCTCCCGTCTGTGTGAGAGCAACAGCACAGTAGGTCAAGCAATACAAATGTTCACACTTCCCCTTAAGTAGAGTTAGAGAGTAACAGATTTTAAGTAAGCAAGAGTATGTGTGCATGTAAGCTTGCTTTCCGAATCCAATATCCCTTCCTATCCCCTCGTAACTTCTCATCAGCAGTTTTCTGTTTCTACTATGAAGGGCTCTAGGGCAATTATGCTCAGTTGCTGAAAGCCTCTTTACTCTAATCCTCTTCTTAGTTTCAGAAAGCAATAGCATCAACTGATACCTGTGAGCTTAGTCTCCTCCATGGGAAACAATCTACAGAGTTCATGGCAGGAAAACACACTCAGGACATACCCATCTACACCAGCTCTCCTGTTCACCTTACCAGTGCTAAACACTGTATTTCTCACTAAGCCAAAACAAAAGTTCAAAGCAAAAGTTCACAATTTTGGCTTTTTAAAGAAGTAAGCTTTGAGAAAAAAACTAACAGAAAATGTCAACTTGCACATGCTGCTTTGTGTTCTTTTTCAAAAATATTTTAAGCTATCTTAAAAATGAAGTTATTTGCCACGAGGCTGGTGGGAAAAGGGTGCTGAAGAGGGGCCACTGTGCTGTCTGTTACTTTTGGCACGGTTGTTGAAACCAGGCCCTAACATGTGTAATTATAGGTTAGATTGAACTCTTCCCTGACGAATTTTCACCATGAAGCTAAAGGCAAACTTAAGGAGAAGTATAAACAATTCCAATTCAAGAGAGGTGAGTAAAAGTTATAAGCATCTCAGAAGTTCTTTTGTGAGTTACTAGACCTACTGAATGGCTGCAGTTTTCCCTTCAATGCAGAGAACACTGCAGGTATTCAAGTCCAGCTGTTTAACCCCTGCAATGCATAGTGACCTTTTTATTTTCCATTGCTATTGCAGTTTTCCAGCAGTTTGGGTTCATTTAGGCTAATTACCTCAACATGGAGCTGCAAATGGAAAATGTTGCCGGTAAGTTGTTCCATTCACAGCCATTTAGTCCTGCACTGCTGGCGTCAAGGTGCACTACTTTTTTTTTCCCCATCTCCGTAGGCACTGAGGCCTCAGAGCTCGCGGCTGTTCTGCTCCCAGCGGTCACGCAGCCTCTGAGAAGAAGTCAGTGACCTTCCAGCCAGAGGACCCCACCCCGACCACATCCGCATGTGTACCCTCCCTTTGCAGCCCACCCTGTGCAGATACCCAGGTGAGGGACGTTGAAGCCCACACTCCCTGACCCACCAGGGAATCTACACTCCTTAAATCTCACTGTGAATGAAGAGCAGTCCCTCCAGAGCCAAGAGGTCGCGGGGTTTCCATCATAAACCTTAAGCTGACGCTTTCCTGACCCTCTCTTGCAAAATATGCTAATTTATAAAACATCCCATCAGCAAGAAAATTGGTAGGTCTGAATCAGTAACAGAGAAGAAAAACCCCATTCCCATGCAGATCCCAAGTTAACTTGAAAGCTGGCTTTCAAAAAACACAGTCTGTCTACTCAAATATTTACTTGTGGATTTGGACCTAACTTTGTGAGATTTCTCATTAAAACACAGAATCACGGATGCTTTAAACTAGAATTTCTAAGCTGTTTTTTAACTAAGATGGAAGATAAAATCATTCAGCAAGGCTTACATATCCCCAACTGCTCAATATCAAGATTTCACTAAAATGCAGTTTTGCATTAACAATATTACAGGCACCCTTGTCAGAGCAGTAACTTTTGGGCAATCTCAAGCATCAAAAGAATAGCTAGAAAATTCCTTTTACTTTCCTGGAAGCTGACAGTTTTCCTCTTTCTCCTGAAGAAACTGAATCAAAGCACAAGCAGACTTCTGTCAACAGAAAGAGCCCCTGCATTCCCATCCAAAGAGCTCCTACCTAATGTTTTGTCCCTTCCACTTGGGGAGTAGAGGATTTCACCCAGCTGCTTCCTTCAGAACACAACTCTGTGCATACACAAGGTGCAAAACTCCTCCCTTGGAAGAATCCACTATCAGGGACCTTGGGCTAGCTGAAAAGGAAAAGCAGAGCTATTGCCTTGAGCTAGTCCTGTAGAGGTCTGGAAAAACAAACATTCAACTACCTCACAGGATCCAGGAGAAAGTCTTTATGAGCTCTAAAAGGAACTCGTCCAAAGCCACCTCCAGTTCTACAGGAATGTCAGGCATGTGAACATGCTATTCAGTGATGACAAGATGTGCCAGGTCCGGGGGACAGGGGGCAGGAGCTAAGCAAGGGGGAAACACTGTCTTCTTCAACACATCAAACATTGGAGAACCACGACAGCCGAGGTCCAGACAGCACCTGTCCGGGTACTTAATCCCATCCTCAGCATGGGAAAAGGCCATTTCAGTACCAAGAGCAATTGCATTTAATCAGGCAGGCATACAGCCTGAAATGCCTTGGTTCTGATGGAGACCCCAGAGCCTACTCTGCAGCCTCTTTACAGCTACACAGGGCACCCAAATTAAGATGACAAGTGCCCTCTAAGACAAAAACTGCAAATGAAATAGTCATTTGCCAGCCCTTGTTAAGAGCCCTCTCTCAAAGTGATGAGGGCATGTAGCATTTAACATACTGCTTAGCACACCAACAGAACTCTTTAAATGGCAGTCTCTACACCAACACTTTATATGCCCCCAGTCAGGAGTCTGGAGGGCTTGCCTGAATAGCTGTATAATTCTTGCTAGAATAAATCTGTGAGATATTCAGAGCCTCACATATAATGACAGTAAACTGGAAAAGACAGAAAGCTGACAACTGGGCAAATGAAAAAATTTGCATCAATCAGGGTTGTCTGGGAAGTACCACCTTGACCCTTCTACATACATTTATATTTGAGGTGAAAGGTGACGAGAAGTTCTTTAGATGGTTGATATTCTTGAAAGAGATGGCTGATATTCTAGAAAGAGAAACTGCATTTGCCACTAATGATTGCAAAGCAATTTTTATTTCCCATGTTGCAGATGATCTCAGCCTGCATTCCTCTTTATTTAGCATCATCTATATTTGTCCCAGCAGCACCAAGTGGAAACTTTCTCTCCTGGGTTATTATACCCCTCAAATTCTTAGAAACAGCCCTCAGGTGCCCACTCAGCATGGACCTGCAAAATGAATCAAAGGATTGTGTGGGCTGTGCTCAGGCTCAGCTTCAGAGGCAATGTCAGTTTGTACCACTAGCACTGCATGGCCATGTGAAGGCCATTTAAAGCCATAATCCTGTTTTCTTACCAGTCTATGTGAAGCACATATATGGATTTCCCTGAGGACTTATGTGCCTTTGCTAAATTCACACCAGAACCCAGGCAGAGAAGTTACATCTTCGCTACACTAGCATTTCACTTGAATCATCTACACAAAAAGATGTTACTGAAACTCCAGGTACTTAGAACTTTCAGCCCCATTTATAAAGTCCTGAGCTTCAGATCACTTTTGGCTGTCAGACTTTCATACATGGGGTATCCTGTGGCCATCAAGCAGCACTGAGCCTAATGGCTCAGTGTAGCTTACAAGTGTAAGCTCACAAGTGTAGTTTACTCCCACTAAAATCCAAGCGTGTATGTAATAAAGTGTACACAGTGGCTGAATGGGAAGCAGTTGGACATACCCTTTACCATCTGAATTCCTACAGTCACTCCAGTTCATGTGCTTCTTTAACTACTTCCCTACAGATGGCACTGTACCACTATCCAAAATACCCCTTCAGGAATAAAACAAGCTCAAAACAACTTAGACTCCTGCTGAGTCACCAAAGAGGAGCTGAGCATCCTCCAAGGTTCCTGCTTTCTCATCCAGAAGGTCTTTTGAGGAGCATCAGCAGCATCGAACATTGAGAGATCACAATGCTTTTTACATCCAACCTTCTCTACTGTAGACCAGGATGGGATTTAGTAGGAAAATAGGTCCAAACATATAGAAATCCTTGCTCCATATTTCCCTGAAGCCTTTGGTCCCTACCACTGTTGAGGATAGGATGGTGGGTTGAACAGACCTCGGTTATGACCTTGTCTGGTAATTCCTGTGGGAGGCAACTGAGAAACCTCACAAGAAGCCAGTCTGTGTCCAAAGATTTACAGTCAGGGCTGCAATGACAGTAATTGGATGAATGCAATAAAATCTGCAGAATCCTTTCTCTCAGTTGTGTGGTATTTCTATTAGTTTCTCTGCAATTGTTTTACATCCAATAAAAACATACTGACTAGAAAATACAGCAGTAGACGTTACCCTTTGCTCTTAGTAACAAGAATAACTCATTGGATCGGAACTTCCCAAGGCATGCATGAAGTGGAAAAGCACTTGGCTCAAACAGGCTTATGATTATTAGCAGCAAATTGAAACTATAGCATATTTCACCAGCTGCTTCTTAATTTTATTGCCTCTGAGCGGCACAGATTTATGTGACAAGTATTCATCACAGTCTACCAAAATCATTGAAATTCTTTTCTTTTTTATTCTCATTAGTGAAGGGTGAAACTTTGCCCGCAGATGCACATACAGAATTCCTGCAACTTTCCAAAGAGAATACTTATGGCCAAGGCCTTTAAGTGTTGAGTTCGAGACCCTAAAAAGAAAATTAAATTCAGAAAGTACTACAGGGACCCTTAGAGATATCCCTATTTTGTTGAATATCAGGGCATAACAGGTACTTAAATACTCCTGCTAGTAGTATTTTTATCCATATCTACATCAAAAGCAGAAGTTTCTTGAATGGTGTCTGTCTGGGCTGTGTACCATGTTATTACGAAGTGAAAATAAGATTATCATCCACTGAAACTACAAAAGAAAATTATGACAAAAATGAGAACAGTAATGCCTACAAATTGCAATCAGAACATCAGTTTCAGTCACTAGAAAAGAATTCTATCAGCATTGTGTCTGCAACATCAGCACTGGCTAAACCTGCAATTCTGTACTCAGAGTAAAATGAGGGGGAATGCTCATTCTACCTTCACTGCTCTGAGATTACTCTCAATCAAGAATAATCCTGCTAAGTTTCAAAAAATCGAAAGACATGATATAAAGTCAGATTTACATCCATAGATCTGGTAGTAGCATCACAGCCTACCACTTCTTAGCAACACCGGACAGAGGCCAAATAACAACTGCACTTAATAAAGAAATACCACACTTATAAAATACAAAAATCTATTCCAATCAAATTCTCAAAAGGCATTGTAATTGACAATCACAGCAGCTGGCTACCCTGCACAGTTCTGGCTCACCACCTTCAGTTTGCCCAAATTTCATCCCAGTTCTTAAAGAGTAATTAGACATGACAAGGCTATTCACTTAGGCAGGATCCTGAGCCTCAGCTAAAAATGTGAGTTTGTTCCCAACTAGGAGCTTATGTGCAGGTAGTAAAGGAGGAAGAAGTGAGAGCATTCCCCAGCTCCTCCTTGGTATGAGTGTTAGGAGCTTATCCTCTTCTATCAGTTTGTTATCCACTGCTTGTGATCAGCTCTTTCTTTTGCAATACAGCTAAATTCACTGTTGATCAACAGCTGCTTTTCCATCAAAATCACAATGCCTGAACCAAATGCTCACCAGAGGATACTAAATGAGTCTTGTCTTCCTACGCATTTAATCACAAATGCCACAAATGAATAAGCAGCCAAGCATAGCTCTAATGAGGTTGTGCTTGTCGGGAAGGTTTAAGAGGGTATGCAGCTCACCCCCTCAGTAAAAAAAAATTTCTATTCCCCATTTTCTAAGATGATAACATTGGTCTAAACACTAATTTATTTACAACTTTTATCTTACCTTTTCACACAGTAGCAGGACTGGATGAGTTGTTATGTGGCATTTGTTATAGACAAATTGTTTTACAGCCCCTTTTATAAGCACCATCTTGCTGTGATCTTGTTCCCATGACTGATTGCTATGCCATTTCAGACCTGACTGCTGTATGGTTGAAAGAACCGTCCCCACACCTCCAGCAGAAATACATCCATAGCCACTTTAAGCCAACTCATTCTTGCTCCAACATGGTTCTTTAGTCAGCTCTTCTCTTCCCTAAGGTCTAGGCTTCTTATTATTACAGAGAACAAATATATTGATTTTTGTCCTTTGTTTAGCCTAGCTTTAAATTCATTTCTCCACACCCTCACTCACATTGGTAATCCAAAGGAGGCAGGCAGGATCACCAGCTACAGCTGTCTGAGAGCCATAGACGGATAACAGATTCTTGGACTGATGGAGCTAGAAGCACTCTGGATTCCCCCCCTAGATGTGAAAGTCGCTTCTCAGAAACTATCAAATCCAAACCCTGTTATTTCAGCTTATATTAAAAAAAAAAAAAAAGTGTCTCTTTAATGGGAAGTGCATTCTTGTGGCCCTCAGTGGGTATAGGATGACCTCATGCAATTAACAACTGCGTGCAAAGCTGCAGAAAGCTGTTTCTCGAATAAACTCTGGGGAAGATACCAAGCTTGCAGACCAGTTTATTCAAAGGGTTCACTTTCCCTATGTGCTTGTCAATGCCTGTGCACTGACTACAGTCTCAGTATGGGCCCCTCTACTCCCTGTTGGTATTGGGATTTGCTAAATAGCAGCACCACCCCAAGTTTAAGCCTAAACTCTCCTCAGAAACTGGGCCGTTCCCAAGATATCTTTAAGTACCTGCTGTGTTGCAAGACCAATTCCCTCTCACCAGAAGCCATACCTACCTTTCTAATAACTTCAGAGTTAACTCTATCAGCTCCACTACATCACTGACTCAGATCTCACATTTATGTGTTTCTACGTTTTCCCTCAAGGTATTTAATCTTATAGTTCAACACTCACCATCACAAAGTCCTTCTGCACTTCTGTCAGATTCTGTTTTTCACTGCACTTAATTAAAATTCTCAGCTCAGACAAACAGGAAACTGCACTAACACCTCCTCTTCATTAAGAGAACCAATCATGTCATCTTTACCTGTGATGCTTATATGGCTCTGTAACTAGTTAAAGCAATTTCTTTTATCCTACTGCTGCTTACTATTAATAATTTGTTACTTGTGAGACCCAACTTCCCTTCACAAAAGCTCTGTGAAGCTGGCTTAGCACATGCTGTCCATCAATGGCTCTAAACAGTGCAGTCCTTAGTTCCTTATCTGCCGGGGGTTTTACCGTGTTCAGAATCACATCCTAGTCCAGCATCTTCCCCGCCCCAGTTAGCCACCAGAAAGTAACAAATCTGTTACTCCTGTGTGCCCTGTCCTTGCTGCCTCTTCCACCTCCCTTAGCACATCAGAGCCACTTTCACAGCAGCCTCTGAGGTAACTCTTACACTGCAGTTTTCCCCTTGAGAAAGTTATCTAAGGAAAAGGAGCTAATGATGAAGAAACCACCACTTCCAGGAGCCTGGACCAGGAAACAGCATATGTGCATGAACCACTACCACCTGCTGCACCAACCCAGCTCTTTCCAGATGTCTACAGGCGATGTGACCCAGTAGAGAAGACCCACTGTGACATACATTGACAGCTTGATTGCCTCCCACAGGGCTGCATCATTGCTGAAGCTGTAAGAGTTTGCTTCTATCTTTCACACCTCATCCTTTAGCTGTGACAGCAAGGATTTATGCTTTAAAATTCAAAACTGAAGGACTGTGCAGTGAGTGACGGGCATCAATGGAGGCTATGTCATTTCACGAGACAGAAGTGCTCTACATATAAGCTTTTCTGGAACGAGGAGTGTTGATGGCCCTGTTGCTGCTCCTGTACTGGGGGCTGGGGGCGGGGGGCATGGGGAATGAACAACACTCAAAAATAACCATTAGAGGGGGATAATTTTTTAAATCCAATTCTATTCACTGACTTAGTTTACAGCCTACAGACAGTGATATTGGTATAACCAAGCTGACAGAAATACAGGCTACTGGGGCAGGTTTCTTGTCTCACTCTTGCCATCAAGAGGTATCTTGACAACAGATGGTGCTAGGATCTGTTGAGTCCAAGCTTGAGACTTGCATCATGCAATAGACTGAAAACAGTATTTTTATTTCCCAAAAAAGACTAGACCAAGGGAGCTCACTGGAGCTGTAACTGTGTTCTCTCCAGTCCATTCTCACTGCTGTTATTTGCATGTTGACTACACCCGTCAGCCCCAAGCCCAGAACTCCTGTGCCAAAATGTGACAGCACCGTTACAGGATTAGCCTTGTATGGACATCCAAAATAAATCATGTTGTAACTTTCAACACACCTTCCTGCAGCCCATAAAAACAAACCCAAATAAAGCCATTGCATACCTTGGAATGTAAAGAATAAAGAATTTTAAAGGGAGGTTGAGGAACATAATGAACATATTTCAGCAAGGCAGCACTTTCTAAAGCAATTTTGACTACCCTTGTATCATGCTTTTCCCTTCCTGAGTGCCTTAAAGATTCAAGCAGCTCATAAACTCCAATAATGCATTTGACATTGATCTTCTTACTCAAAATCACTCTTAAAGAATGCTTTCTGCTCCATTAAAGCTGCATTAAGACCTTCATTTTAACAGTGGGGGCTCTACATCAGCTCTGAAAGAATTTTATATCAATGAGGTTTCTTTTCTTATGCCATTTTTAAAATTAAGAACTTACCATTTCTAACCTTGGCCTTTTTATTTCTTTGTAATAACTCTTAATATTGAGAGGAAGAATAAATTAATGGCACTATGTCTGCTAAAAGTACCTATAAGTGACTACATTCTAATTCTAGCTGCAACAGGTTTATGAAAATAGATGTTTGCATTTCCTGACTTTTCCTTTGATATCCTTTTAATTCTGTCTAGGGACAGACACTGGACAATAGTCTAGCAGCACTTCCCAACTGACAGGTGGCTTTACTCTGAGTAGTTTGTCTCCTTGGAAGCAAAAGGGTACCTTGGAATACAAAAGCAGTGCTCTTCACTTCCATCCATCCCCAGAGGGGAACAAGCTTCAAACAGGGATTATATAACATGTGATCAAAAACCCAGTGCCACGCAGACAACAATCAGGCATGGACAGTCCACAATATCTACCTTTACATGCTGCCTTTTATGGATGCAATTTGTTGAGCTGTCAGAAAAACAAGTGTTTTAGTAAAGCTTAAGACTTTCAAATTCTGTCCCAGCAGGGCTGTCAAACCTTGCTTGTAGCCTGAGGATGTTACAGTGACAAGTTCACACAACTTTACAAGAATTTCCTAATTACAGGGTCCTGTTTTAGATCAACTCTAATCCGATTTTATTAGCAAATGTTTTCATTTGACTGATGGGATCTGTCATTTTCATAGATCTGGGGAATGTTCAATATTTATTGGGAAGCTTGGAAAATGAGATTTTTCTGTGAAATGGAAAAAGAGTTTCCATCACTAAACTTCACCAATTATCATTTCTGCAGCACTTCCAAAATATCCCTCAACAGGGATATCAGTGAGAAATTAATCTGGTGCTACAAGGCAGGCTTTCAGCACGAAGCGATCTTTATCAGCACAGTTTTCTGTGCTGTCTTCAATCATCAAAGTTCTTTAATGTACCAGGCTTTGTTTCATTAAAATTAAGAGATAAACTTGGGCCCATTTTTGCCCAACAGCTGTACTGACTTACTGTACAGATACAGGTTCCAACATAAGCACTCACCACACACCCAGCGCTTCCAGTAAAAAATTCTAGTGTGGAATCAGCCAGAATGGGGAGGAAATACACACATTGCAAAAAAGATTTGGAAAATACTACAATTCCAACCCCCATTTTTACCTGCTAACAGGTTATCCCTTCAGTAGTTAAATAAACAAATGACCACAGGAATGGGCACTTATTTGTGAATTTTGTTACATCAGGCTTACATGTCAAAATCTAACCATGTACTTGCTATCCATGAGTTTAATGAGCTGATTACTAAAGGCGTGTTAGAGTGCCTAAGGAAGCTGTGTTCCCAGAGCTGGAAGTCCCCTGCTCCTCAGCTGGGATACAGTGACTGACCTCTACACATTCTTACTCCATGACAAAGCAGTGTTATGGGTCTGACAGCACACAGGAAAAGAAGTAGTAAAAGGACTTGAACTTACAGACATGTTGCTTTGGTCTCACCAGGAAAGAAAATTATTTAAGGGCATTTAGACTCATGTCTCTGGGCAATTAATTTCTTTTTGCGATCAAAACAATTTTGAATGGAGAAGCAGCAAGTAAAGAAAAAAAAAGAGCTTACGGGTTTGTTACAGGCAAGTCGGGAACAACAGATAAAAGTGCAAAGATGAAGTCTTTAGAGGCTCCTACACAGCAGCAGCATCGGGTTCAATGCCCAGTGAGGAGAAAGTTCTACTTATACATCTCCTGTGGAATAACAGCAGTAATTTAGGCTTTGGTTCCAATACATTATTCCACTGCCCAACACCCCCAAATTTGCAAGACCAGACCCTAAAGGAAATTGAACAGATTAAAAGATTTCAGAGTAGTAGTGTGGCTTTTTTGTTTGGGGTCCTCCAGGTATGCTGTCCCCAGCATGAAATATGGATGTCTACAGCCAGCAAAGCTAGCAGCTCACTCTGCAAGATGTAAACATGCATTAGAAGAGCACAAATATTCCTCCAAGACACAAACACAGTAATGCCATGCTCTACAATCCAGCATTCCTCTAATTCACTGAGAACCAAAACACAGCAAGCAGGCACAACCCAGTTTGGAACCACAGTTTCCATGTGCATCCTCCCTGCAAAGAGAAAGAACAGAAGAGATTGGAGAGGTCTCCTCAGAGATGTAGGACAAACCTGGAAAAGTAGTAGTGCTCTTAAGGATCATTTAAAGTGCTTCAGGTCATGAAAAAAACCCATCAGTCTTTAAAGTAAAGACTTGTTACACAGCATCTTGTTCCTCTTCCGCTTCACAGTTTGAGCAGATCAAGATTTTAGCAGATACCCTGTGAACTGTTACAGTTTGAGACCAATGCATCATACTGTTTTAAAGCTGGGATTTCAGAGCTGCATTCAGAGACTACAAAGCAGGGGGTCTGCCTTCAGCAGGTCACAAGGCATCAGCCTCTATAATCAGATACAACTTCAGACAGGGAAAAAGACGTATCTAACTTAGAATGAAAATTCCTGGTAAGAACCCCAGGAACTGAAATGCTATTCTCCCCAAACTAAAGAAACACAGATAGTTGGAATAGAAAACTAGGTTCTCTGCCATAGATGCACAGTATTTGCTTCCAGCCTGGGTGACATTAAAAAAATCCGAACATCCTGGATCTTAAAAATTACTGGGAGACCTCTGGCTGTAGTTTCAGATTTAGCAAGAGGGACAGCCAGGCTGAGCAACCACCTCTCTCTGTCCCAGTGTCCTGAATCAGATGGTTCAGTGATCACATAAAACACATCTGTTTAAGGAATAAGTTAAGCACATCTTACTCCTCTTGATTTCTTCTTGTGTTATGAAATGATGTTAGGTGTTTGGGTTTTTTAAACTTAAAATTTGTATCAAACTAGAAAGAAAGCAGACTTGAATTTACATGCAAAAGATTACAGCATTTAAGCTCATTTTAATATTTCATGTTTTAACTACATCAGATAAATAGCTTTTAAATGTTCAAGTTTACCTGGATATGATTTACATTTTAAAACTGTTGCATCAAAGAGGAGATTTTGTCTGCAGGGAAGGAAGTGAACTTGTCTGAAGCATATGATAATCAGCTCATGGAACTAGCAGATGTCATCATCTCAATTCTACTCTTTATTCATAGATGGATTTCTCTTACTTTTTTACTCTGCTTTTTCAATTCCCAACTTGATTTCATTTGGTCATTAAAATTCAGAAATCAAAATAGCCTCTCTCTATTCCTTTATATACTCTCCTATGATGTCATGGTCATCAAAAGTTGCTTTACTACTTCAAACAAATTTCTGAGTGTTCAGTCAGTGACCTCTACAAATTCAGTCAATGACTTTAAAACTTCAGCAGGATTCATGGACTATTTAATGACTGTAGGTCTCATTAAGACAGCTACCATTATTTGAATAGGTTGGATCACAATCAAAAATCCTACTAAGTACAATATGAAAGATTTGAGTTTCAATTTTTTTAAATAATAGATATTTATGCAGCCTGTTCTGAATGCAATACAAATATGCTTTAATGAAATAGTGCTTTATATAGAAAAATTCATCAGAACAATACCACAGGCAGGCAGCCAGCCACAGACTTGGCATATATCTTGGCAGAGGTCAGTGACCCCAACACTGCTTCGTGTTGGTAAAGCTCCTTAGTTTGATCCCTCTTCTCTAGAAAATCTGCCAGGTTTTTGCATAATTCCCCCTTCACTCCCAAGTATGCTGCCCTCATTCTCAGTCCCTTGGTTAATTTTACGTCAACTTATGGAAGAAACAATGGAGAAACCCCAGTGCGCAACAGCTCCCTGTGATCACTGCTCCAAAGTGCCCAGCAATTAGCAGTTGGCAAAAAAAAAGAGTTCTGGCACCGAATCCTTTGATTAGTATAATCTTCTAAGGTACAAGGGATATAGTGAAGTTGTCCAGGGTCCTCCTCTAAGGCTTTCAACAGACATCTCCCTGGAACTGAGAAATCCAAGTCCAAACACACCTTAGTTGTATGGGAAGGATCACTTTCACACCTGACTATCATAATTTTGATTGCAGTGCCCTAAAACTGCTTCACCAGCAGCTTCTCCACAGCCCTATCACCGAACAGAGCAAGGCATGAGTTAGTTATATCACTGGAAAACTGATTCTTCTTTATCAGCCAGAAGAAAGCTACTTGCTCCTCAAGGCCGGGGGAGTTTAGGCTATACAAAGGTGGAAGACAGCAGTAATTCTTTCACTGAATTTATTTTTAACTTCACGAAGAAATGTTTAACCCTTCATGTAAACACATTTAGTGTGTATGTAAGATCACATACAATATATGGGCATACACACACATGGACACAACTGCTGGGCACACACGGTGACTGGTAAGATTCAGCGTCCATCTGAATTCAGACAAGTTGAAGGTTATAAAAAACCCCGAAATCCTAACATGTCCCACTCAGTTCTGCTGCAGAAGGGATGAGGCACAGCTACACACAGGCTGATGTACAGACATCCACAGCCCACTTCAAGAAGGGAACAGAGGTAATGGGCAAAGGTGATGTGGAAAAGGTGGTAGCCATTTACAACACTGAAAACATGTGATGTAGAATGAAAGATGAGAAGATGGCATTCAACACCCTCGGTCTCTCTCCAGCAGCATTTGCAGAGAACAGGACAGACATTGACTTGTCTGACCTCTCAAAGAGGACTGGGATTCTCAGGGTTAAAAGGAAGGGCAGAAAAGGTTCTATTTTAGTCTCACCCACCTTGAAAGTATGTTTAATACCTCTTCTGTTACCCTCAGCTCTCAACACTGAAATGAAGAGTCTTAGTGGGGCCAAAAGGTGGCAGAGCATTCCAGGAATATGATTGCAACAGGGCAATATCCAATCCTGAGATATGGTACTGACCCTTGAGAGATTTTCAGCACCTTTTTGTCGAAAAATGTAATTTTTTCCTGCATCATGAGTGATGGTCCCTTACAAATCAGAGAATTTCATTTTTACACAACTGCGGAGAAACTCTGACTCAGGGAAGAATCCTTCCCCACTCCTAAAGGGCTGGGCAGCATATGTATCCCTCTTCCCAGCAGCCAGGCAACTCGCAGGAAACCAGGCTCTTGCTACAAAGACTGGAATGTGTAATTCCATGAGCTTTTTTGGAAATTAAGTGGGAGATGGATATCAGCCATAGTTAAAATTCCGAAACAGATGAGCTCTACAGCATTAAAGTGACTGCATGTATGAACCCAGCTTTGAACCATAAAAAAATGATGAGTGGATGGTCCAGCAATTGGAATGAAACATAGGGGTCAGGGGATCCTAACTCTCTTTCCACTCTGCTGCTGACTCATCACCGCTGGGGTTGTTCAGCATGGAGAACTGAAGGCTCCAGGGACACCTCATTGAGGCCTTCCAGTACTTAAAGTGGGCTTATACAAAAAGGAGGGGGAGGCTTTCTACACAAGCAGACAGTGATGGGATAAAGGGGAGTGGTTTAAAACTGAAAGAGGAGAGATTTAGTTTAGATGTCAGGAAAAAATTCTTTATTCAGAGGGTGGCAAGGCACTGGAACAGGGAAGTTATGGATACCCCATCCCTGGAAGTGTTTAAGACCAGGCTGAAAGGGGCCAGAAGTAACCTGGTGTAGTGGAAGGTGACCCTGCCCATGGCAAGGGGGTTGGAGCAGAATGATCTTTAAGGTCTCTTCCAACCCAAATCATTCAGTGCTTCTGTGAACCTGCATGAGTCCTCCAGACCCATGTTCTTCTGTCTTCTCAGTGCACCAACAGCAATCTATCTGAGCACAGACCTTCACTGAGCAGTGTTCACAAGCTTGCAGGAAAAGTAACAAAACCAAAAAAACCCTCAGAGCCGCACAGGTGCTTGGAAGCTTCCAGCCTATCCAAGGGATATTTGTACCCAGCTAACAATGACACACATAGCCCTAACAGACTGTCACATCCACTGCACTGTTTAGCACTGGGACTTTCTCCTGATGAACGTGGCACCAATCGGATCAGTCATATCCCAGGGTCATTAGTAATAGAACAGAGAGTAAACACAGGCAGTGCTTCTTTTGCAATTTAAATGTATTAATCTTCGAGATGCACTGATTTTGGGCAAGCCATCAAATTTCTCCCCCATAACAAATACACTCACTTCCTCTTTCTTTTTTCAAGGATTTTAAATGTACAAGAGAAACCATGGGAACATATTCCGATTAACAAGGATTTAATTACAGGAAAGTAGGAGGGTAAAATCCAAGCACTGTCGCAGTCAATTAAACACTATTATTAGTGATGCTTACACACTAAGTTCTGAAAGGTTCAACTGTGCAAGGTACAGGGCAACAAAGTGAATCACACAGCACAGGGCACCTTCCAAAACTGTATCCATGAAGACCTGCAAATGGGTTAGGTAAAGCTGTATCCATTAGAATCGCCATTTATTTTAATCAGCTGAGCACTGTAATAAGATTAGAGGTGATTGGGCTGAGTAGCGGGATTTAACCCATCCACTAATCCCCAGAATTGACTATTCATAGATCAAACCCATTAGCCCTTCAGAGCAGAATGCGCTTCATCCTCCTCCTAAAAGATGCAACAGTTAGAAGCAGTATGAGATACTCAGTAAAGGAAAGTGATCTTTAACACTGTTAAATGAGCACCACTAATTCCTGCCCACAGAGCCTGTGTCCAGCTGGGGTGTTCACTAGCAAACAGCCTCACCCTAGCAGGAGACTGCCCAGAAAAACAGCAAGGTTTTGCCTCTGACATGTCAAAACTAACCAGAACAGGTTACTATTGAGAGGGGAAACTGTCCATAAAGGAACATTACAAAAGAGGACAGTGATCAACAGCTCAGTGTCCCAATGGACATCAGTGGCAAGCAGTGTCTCTCAGGGGTCTGTATGGGTACCAGTGCTATTTAACATCTTCATTAATGGCACAGGGATCAAGTGCACCCTCAGGAAACTTGCAGATGACACCAAGCTGAGAGGTGTGGTTGACACACCTGAAGGACAGGATGCCATCCACAGGGACCTGGACATGCTCGAGAATTGGGCCCATGGCAACCTCAGGAAGTTTAACAAGATCCACTACAAGGTGCTGCACCTGAGTCAGGGCAGCCCCTGGCATCAATCCAGGCTGAGGGATGAACAGATAAAGAGCAGCCCTGCCCAGAAGTACTTGGGGTGCTGGTGGGAGAAAGGCTGGACATGAGCCAGCCACGTGCACTCACGGCCAAAACCAGCCATGTCCTGGGCTGATCCAAAGCACCATGGAGAGGATTCCGCCCCTCTACTCCACTCTGGTGAGACGCAGTGCTGCATCCAGCTCTGGGGTTCCAACACAGGAAGGACATGGACCATGTTGGAGCAGGTCTAGAGGAGGTCACAAAGATGATCAGAGTGATGAAGCACCTCTCCTAGGAGGAAAGGCTGAGACAATTGGGATTGTTCAGCCTGGAAAAGAGAAGGTTTCAGGGTAACCTAATTGCAGCCCTCCGGGACCTGAAGGGAGCCCGAAGGCAAGATGGAGAGGGCCTACTTACAAGGGCCTGAGGTAACAGGACAAGGGGAAATGGTTTCAAACTCAAAGACAGTAGGTTTAAATTAGATATTAAGAAAAAACTCTTTATTGTGAGGGTGGCAACACTGGAACAGGTTGCCCAGAGAAGCTGCGGATGCCCCATTCCTGGAAGTGTTCAAGGCTGGATGGAGCTCTGAGCAACCTGGTCTAGTGAAAAGTATCCCTGTCCATAACAGAGGGGTTGGAACTAGATGATCTTGCCCTTCCAACCCAGGGCATTCTATAATTCTGTGAAAAGCTTTCAAGAACATATGTTTAATGATTTCTTGGAAAAAAAAAAAAAGGTAAAACAAACAAACAAACCCAGTCAGGACAGCACTCACAAAAATTTGCTGCAGCCACCGAAGGATGAAATGAAGAAGTGTCACTAAGAGCAGCAAGCTGTGCAGAATAATTCTGTGCTATGGATTGCAGTAGGCAGATGAGACAAACCCCAAAATGCGAAAAACAGTAGGATGGCATCAATGTAGGGATGTAGAAATATTTTACAAACACAGGAGTATGTTTCTGAGATGTGGAAGAAGAGTGAATGGTTATATGATCAGTGAACCAGCAAAAAGTTATGAGCCAAAATAGCTACCAAGAACACCTGCAGCCCTTGTCAAAAATCCCTAGGTTACTTCACTAAGCTCCATAAGCCAACATGTATCATTCCTTTGCTACCACCCCTTTCCGGAACAGGAAAGGTTTAGCATCTGCTTGGATGCCACCCAAGCCCATAGCTACTGTAGGCAACTGCCTGCTCTCCACTGCCTCTCAAATGAACCACCAGTTATCAAACTATGGGCCCATTTCCATATTTATTTCATGTACTGGATTTTCTTCAATTCTGCAATTATAAACATTCAGCGTATTATCAAAATATCAGAGAGCCTCAGACTACCTGGAGCAGAATAATCATGTAAGATCCATCAAAATAGCTGTTATTATTTTTGCAATTAGACTGGCAGAGGAAAAAGAACGAAGTCTGAAGATTTATAAAGAAATAAAGCTGATTTTAGAAGTTCCTACCTCTTTAACATGATCAAAAAGATCTCCAGACAGACAGGAGCATATACCAGCAATCAGCATTGCCCGATTTCCTTCATTTTCTTGGAACACTGTGCTCCTCTTTTGGCCTGAATTTCAGAGTCCTGAGAAGGCTAAAAAGACAGGCTACTAATGGTACAGGTATGAAATGCATTTCCAAGAACCCCCTTGGTCTGTTGTTGGCCTTTCAACGACAGAATCTTTTCATAATGCATTCACTTTTCATTTGGCTACTGGATTGCGTGGGTGGCCACTGACCTAAGGGGCTTTCTAAGGACGTCAAGAGATGGAAATCTTGGGAATTGGCCTCTCTGTATGAGTCACTAAGGCTGAAGGAGGCAGTTTGGGGCTGCTGTGTGCCCTGAACACTGGGAGAGCAGTGTCTAACATATTTATTGCTGAGGCATATCAGAAAATGCAACTAGGATGCAAATTTTTTCCCTTAAGTCAAGATTTTATTTTAAGGCTTACAGGAGCCTCCAATATTGCACTTACTGGAAGCTCTGAGAAAGAACCACAGTGAGTATAAGGGTCAGAGACCAGCTGCAGAGATTTTTTCCCGTATTCTGGATGTTTCCCATTTACCAGTACCTTAACTTCAATCTGTCAGGCACAGACCAGGACAAAAAGGCTGATTATACAGCCTTTTCACATTATGGCTTTCAGGTTATAATTAGGGACAAGGTTCACAGACATGAGGATGGCAGGACTGAAGTTCAAGCCTCTGCCTCAGCACCTCTTCCTGCAGCACACACTCCTATTCCCCCTGACAGGGGCGTAAGCACCAGGTTGTGCTGTTCCTCCAGAGGCCAGTCAAATCCAGCCCTGGGTACAACCAGAGAGCCCACTCAAACATTCACTCTCGTACAAAGCAAGCCTAAGGAGTTAGGGATTATCATGTTGTATGGTTACAGACACTGTCACAGGACAGCCACTCAACACCACAGAGGAATGGAAACTGGTAACCCTAAAGTATAAGGTGCTGTTTACATCAAATATTTATTTCAGAGAGGTTCAAGATGACAGCTTCATTAGAATATTCACCAGATCAAGCCTTCAATGCTCTCCAATTCACACCCATCCCATTCAGCTGCCATTGATGGTCCTCTATGCCTTTTCAGGACACTTCTAAGCACTCATTCAGATGCATATTGTGAGGGCAAAATGACAGCAAAACACACAAACCCTCACCTGTCCTTCCAGAGCATCTTTCCTCACATGCAAAATCACAGCTCCAGAGAGTGCCATGTCTCCCCTACAGGACACAGGGTCCAGACATGGGATCCAGATATGTTGGTCTGGCACTCAACATGCCAGAGTACAAGAGGATGATAGAGCAGCCAGACTGTCTCACACAACTTCAGCAGGTCCTTTGGATAGTCATCATTTTCGCTCTCATCAGCAGTGTTTGATCAGATGCAATAAGTCACTGGTGAGTGAGATTTCTAGTTATTTATCTACTATGAAATTTTTTCAAATTTTATCTCTATAACATTTAAAATTGAGCTAGTCCAAGACCTGACTTATGCCTCCATCTGTGCTGTTCATCTCCTGTATTTCATTTAAACTGAACAGTGATTTGGTATTTGCATGACACAAACAAATGGCATTCGATAAAACAGAGGACTCGTGACAATGAGGATAAACCTAATTTTGCAGTTTGGAAACTAGCACCAAAACCACTTAAGTAATTCCAGACCAGGATGCTTAGAGGAGGGAGTCAGGCGTTTATCTTCCAACCTTTCCCAGCTAACAAACATATACTATAGAAAGCAATTAGCTGGAAACTAACAGACAAGTGGCCTTTAAAAACCCCCAAAATACTTTTTTTTAAAATAAAGTGACTCTAATGCTATTATTCACAGGCCAGACTCCCTTCCCACAGGCAGCAGGAAGGCAAGCTGGATAGGCACTGCTCAGGTTTGCATCCTCTGGGACACAGCAGCACTCCCAAGCCATGGGTACCCATTCACCATGGAAAAAAACCATCTCTTCCTTTGCTCCCCTCCTAAAGGGATTCAGCAGATTGGGAGCATTTTAATTTGGTGGCTTGTGGGTCCAGACAGTCACAAACCTTGAGGAAACAGGAAAGGACAGGAATTTCTCTCCATGCCTCTTCCCTCTAACTCTGTATTTATTTCTCTTCTAGGAGTCCCTCCCTGAAAGCTGTCCACTGATCAAGCTGGAGCAGGGACTGTGGTCTACAGCCACAACTTACAGCTAACTAATATTGGAGCAAGAGAAAGAAGCATTTGGCCACCAGTTCTGTGTCAGCAATTGCCTGTGTCACTGCAGCAGCACCAAGGCAGCAGGGAAGAGTGAGCAGCTTCTCAAGACAGCTCTGTGGCACTTGCCATGCATCTCCCATGTCCCAAGGTATCTGAGCTCCTAAGATCACTTACAGATAGCACAAACATTGTTGGAGACTTCTCCCACTGAAATCCTGGGTGATTCAGGTGATTAAAACCAGCAGAGAGCTTGCAGCAGGAAATGCTCTTCCCTGAATACATATCTGGACTTCTCCTTGGAAAACAGGTGCTGTCAAATGGCAGTTCTCCACAAAATCTAGAGGAACCACAAGCAATTATAGGCAAAAATATATATATCAGGGGTTTCTAGTAGTTATTGTTAAATTCTTGTGCTATAGAACATACTTGTAGCCCCTAAACCAGGATGGTAATCCTTCTGAGATGTTCAGGTTTTACTCCTCCACCAAGCTAGGTTTCTCTGCATTTGACCACACAACAGTTGCCACAGAACTTCCCCCTGCAGCATCACACAGCCCTGCTCACCACTGGATCACAGCTGCACTGGGCAGAGGAGGGGGTGTGAAAGGGATGTCCTGGACTAGAATGATGGAGAGAGGGATACCCACTTGGCTGTTATGTTAGGAGAACCTGAGGTCTCAGCTACTTAACCACCACAGTTAACTCTCCAGTGTTGTTTTTTTCTGCCTGCCTCACTGTTATCAGCACTGCACAGCACAAAAGGCACACAGACACAGGCAATATACAAAAAGCAACAACTTCACAAGACAGAAATAAGGCACTGGCCAACTGAAAAACACCGAACAGGAGTGTGGAAAGGGAAAGAGAACAGAAGATGCAAGGAAAAATGGGAGGTGTAGGAGGCAGAATAGAAATGGAAACAAGACCCCACAAAGGGAGAAGCTGCAAAAAGCAATCTGATGTTAACAGTAAAATGCAAGTAGCGCTGCTGCAGCTCCTGCAGGCAGGTTTCTGCTCAAGTTCGTTAGTTTTCCTGAGCTTATCTGGTAGAAGCAAGGCAGACCCACATCCTCAGCACAGTTCTAGACAGAAAAATCCAATTTCCTTCCAGAGGGTCACTAAAGTTGCTGCATTTTTCTTTCCCATGATGAGATAGCAATGAGGTCAGATCCTCCCCCATGAAGTTAACAAGCTCCAGCAATCCCATGCCCTCCCCTTCAGAGTTTCCTCCCAAACAAGTGGGGAAGAACTGGACAAGGCATACATTTATCCCAGCCTACTTCTAACCTACTTCTGGAAGTGTAATGTCCAGAATGAGAAGGTTGGTCATAGTCCAGTCTGTATTTCTTTGCAGAAACAGTCACTAAAGAGAGTCTGCTCCAGACATCTTTCAAGCCTAGTCCCTTCACCAAAAAATCCCGCTTGCAAGTTCTAAGGCACAGGGAAGCCAGGCCAGATGCCATGTGAGGTTCAGAGCCTAGTTGGGTTATATGTATATGACCCTTTGTGCAAAATGAGATCAGATGCTTGCTAACACTGAAAGGTGTCCCTTGTACTGCACATTTAGCCCAGACAGACCACAGACCCCGGTGTCCCTGCATTGAGGCATAGAAGAGAAGGAGGCTTGCTGTGCATCTCACTCCAGCTATCACTGGACTCTGAACAAGACAAGTGAGACCACCTTATGGCTCCATACAAGACATCAGGCTGTCCTGGCATCTTCTCTCCTCCCAAGCACAGGAGAATTCAGAGAGAAGCTAAACAGAGCCAGAAAGCAGCTGAACAATTCAGACACCTTCCTGTTTTCCTCTACTTCAATTGACTGCATTGTCCTCATCTTTGTTTGTCTGCTCTCTTTTCTCACATGACCAATCCTCATGGCCCTCCATCATCTCTAATTTTGAAAACCATTGTTCCCAAAAAGCCTCCTTGTAGCTATACTGTCAAATATTGCTGACCTCTCCCCAGACCACAGAGACTGCAGCCTGAGGAGTCAAGGCAGGGATTACCCTGCATCTTGTACCTTTACAGCACAATACTTTATTCTAGGGTAACCAACCCTTGCTGCTGTAATAAACACAAAGGTGCCCTCACAGATGGTTTGACTTCATCAGTCCCTCCAGTGCGGCTCTCACATGCCAGGCAGCGAACCCAGCAGCAGAACAAGTACACACACCAAATCAGGGGAGCTCTCAATTGCCTGAAAACAACACGCACCTGGAGAGGTACTGTGGTCTGATGCTGCCTCAGAAAATAGCTCAGGAGGTAACAGAACTTATCTGGTACAAGGCAAATTTCCCTACTGAAACATAACCTGGCTTATGCAGAGGCCAAGCATCACCTTTCCCTTACATGCACCTGAGACCTCTCCTTTCTGCTTTCAGTGCCCATGTGCCTCTGACACTAAAAGAAGTTTACATACTTAATGTTGCAGTAGCTGCCAGAGGATGAAATAACATCCTGACAGCAGAATTACTACAAAGAACACATTCAAAATCCACAGAGAAGGCAAAGGTTGCTCAGAGGTTAAA
Source organism: Donacobius atricapilla (assembly GCA_013397315.1). Lineage (NCBI taxonomy): Eukaryota > Metazoa > Chordata > Aves > Passeriformes > Mimidae > Donacobius > Donacobius atricapilla. The sequence continues at coordinate 358,032 of WBMY01005003.1, read as the reverse complement.
GTACTCTGGGATCGCCCATATCATTTAAGGACAACACTACAGAAGGTGAGTAATAAAAGCACAAAGTATATTAAAAAAAAAAAAAAAAAAAAGCAGACATTCCTAATGGATAGAATGTGTTTCTTCAGAAAATTCAGATAAAACTGTCAGTGTCAACTTTCACCAGAACAGTATTTCCAGATAGAAAGATGAGACATCATTTGAGTTGCCCTGACTATAATGCAACTTGGGTAAAAAAAACACAGCAAAAATAGTCAGCAAGAGCTTGTTCTGGTTTCAAAGCTACCAAGCATCACCATGAAAAATGCAGAATAGTGCCAGGCAAAGCAAGAGACAAATGAACTTGATAGCACCCACAGAAAGTTTACTCTTAGCTCTACAAGATGGGAAGTAGAAGAGGGTCCTTTGGAAACTGAAAACAGCCATAAATTATTAAACTTGTCATCACTTTGAAGTTCACAGTGATCAGAAAACTACACCAAGACACAAAGTTTTGGGAAAAAGAGACTAAGGTGAATTATCATCACCATCTGGTTCCAGCCAAGAGACAAGCCCTACAGTACCACACTCCCAGCCGCAGATCCTATACAGGACTGGAAGTATCCATCAGGCACATGCAAAGAGCATGTCTAAAGCAGAAAGCAGGTTACAGTGATAACTCAACCCAGGGCAGATCTGCAAGACCCTGCAGCTTGTTAGTCTAAGTAGAGCAGCAGATTAGCACAAGTAGACAGGATTTGATAGCTTCAGGCCCATGGCAGTCAGGAAAATCTCAGCACAGAGATCTCCTGCATTTTGGGTTTTTAAGATTAGCCCAAGGAAAGTTAGCTCATCTCTCTATAATTGTTGATATAAAAATAGTCCATCTTCTGTCAAACAATACATAGCTAAACCTTGTTATAGGTTGTGTCATACTCCCTTCAACTATGGTCTTATGCCCTTAGTCTGCATTTCTGAAGACAAGTCACAAAGTCCTCGAGGAAGACAATGAAGAGATATGACTAAGCAGGGAGAAGAATTTTAAAATTAATGCACATCATTGCTTAACACTGATATTAAAAGATGAGGAAAAAGGAGGGGAAGGAAATAAATAGAAAGGGAGATAATTCTTATCTTCTTTTCAGAAAAGAAATGTTCATTTAGAAAGTGGGAAGGTAAACAGGAGTTTAGCCAGACAAGTCAAGGAAGGTCATGTAACTACATATGAACTGAATCAGTACAACACTGGTCACTATTTACCTAAGACGCTGAAACTACCCTCATTTGGATATTTGTTTAAAGCACAGCTTAAAATTATTTCTAAAATAATATTTTCCCCAGATCTGGTGGTAACAGAACAAATTAACAGGGTATTCTAGCTGGCCAGTACAGAAGTCTGAAGAAGCAGGCACTTTACCAGCTGCAGGCTGAACCTATCTTGAGCCAAGATAGCACTTTAGATTACCTTCAAATCCTGCCTTCCTAAATGCTTTTCCAAACGTACTCCCATTCCTCTCATGTTTTTAAAATAAAGCATGATAGCAAGGTCAAAATAATCAAGGAGGTAGACAACCACATACACTACAGCCATAGATGAGAGTGTCTCAGGATACTGTGGAGATGAAGTTAAATGAGTTAAAAGAATAAACTGGATGGATTCAAAGAAAATAAGTCAGTGGAATGCTGCTAAATACAAGGATGCTACTTCTACTTCTGGAAAGCCTGCAGGCACAGGTGCAGTAGTGGGATGTACAGCTGTACACACAGTGTGATTTGGGAACACCTCAGCAAAGCGAGGACACCAAGTCGTGACCTTGACTTCACCCAGCTTCATCCAGCCACCCAGACTCACTAACCTGGCGCTGGTGGTGGCAGAGGAGCCCATCCCAGCTTACCACCACACTGCTTTAGTACACTTGGAATAGTTTTCCCTGAGGCAGTGGCCCTGAACATTTAACAAAACATTTTGTACACTTAGCAAGCACCTTGAACACTATGTCCAGATTGAAGTATTTTATATTAAATGGTAATACACTTTTTGCCTCTGAATGCTGAGCAGGGTAGGCTATGCATGCAAAGCAAGCAGAACAGCAAATAAGATTTACTACAGATTTAAACACTGAGTAAATAGGACTATATATTTTTCATTTGTAATTCCAATTTCCAGCTTGACCCACTCTGCCTGTGCAGCACAGGCACAAGACTGCAAGCACCAAGTTATCCAAAAGGAGCATGTGCTGCTTATTTTGCTCTTAATTTTAAGCAGATTCTGAATCTGAATAGATTTTCAGAGAACATTAGTCACTTGCCTTGATCCTGCACAAAACAACAGTTTCTTGATGGAGAAACAGGAATGGGACAAGTTCTGTGGAAAGAAACTCAATCCAAATTTGAAGGTACCATGAGATCAACAAACAGGCATGGCTACAGGAACCCTAAAAAGTTTGCCACAGCTTTAAGAGAAAAAATGATACATTTTTAAGAAAATTACCCTACCATCAAAAAATAAGTACACAGCTCCTTACAATGGTTGTGACTCATATACAGGCTACATTTTTGCATCAGGCCTATTACCCTAGCCGATATATTAAAATGTCCAGTTATTTTTAATGAATCTGGTTACCCTCGATGTCACTATTTTATTTGGTGCTTTCCATTATCTGCCCTTGATATCTGGGCTGCAGTAGCCAGTACACATGTAAGTGTACAAGTTTCAAGCATCTCATCTGCCCTGGGCTCCTAATTCGTTTGCAAAATAGACTTCCCTGCTGTGTAAGAGAAGTCTGAAGTCTGAGCTAAGTAACAAGGGCCCCACTTCAAACCAAGCTACACTGTTCATATGAGGGTTGTTGAAATGCACAGACATGACGATCTAAATCTCTTACACTGCAGACGACTCAAACTTGGTGGATTAATGGACCTGTTCCATAGCATCATCACTATTCATATCAGGCACACAGCTTGCTTCAGAACAGGTACATTTTAAGTATAAGAATCTCATTTTTGTTCTTGTATATTCAAAAAGAGAAAATGTCTCTAAATGCACTGAGTATTCTCTTTCTTATAACAGATGGCAACAAAAATTACAACATGACTTTTGAGTTAAACAAGCTTCTTCTCTTAAGCAGGAGTAATCAAGTGCATTATAGCAAACAGCATCCTGAACAAAGCAGTCCACCCCCATGCATCCTATTATATCCTCTTCTGATTTGGAAATTCCTGCCCACTGTAGACTTTCAAACATGAATAGTCAACGGAGCACTGCACAAAATTCTTTTTTTGTACTAAAATGCATTCTGACTTGTATTGATGTTACAGAAGTTACAGTACTTCTAATGCAGCAAACAAACAACAGAGCTATGATGTTGTAGCCCCAGCACAAAGCCAGCACCATGTGCAGTCAAATATATTCTTTCAGTAAATATCAGTGGAAAAGTTCTAATATGTGGTAAACTGCTGCTTCACACAAAACTATGCTTTTAAACTGAATGAAAGTGATCATGTTCCTTCTTCTCATTTTACAGAAGCATTAAGGATCTCCAACAATAAAAAAGGTGAATTTAGCAATTCTACGCCAAAGCTTTGTGTTTCAATTAATACATACATGCCAGCAACAGAATTTGATTGGAAGGTCTTTGTCAGTATTTAAAAGCATATAATAAATAAGTGGTTGTACCAGGCCTTTTCTCTTCCTAAATTTTTTTTAAAGCTTTGCAGAAATACAGACAATGTTTTCTTGCATTTGTACCAGGCCTTTCCTCTTCCTATTTTTTTTTAAGCTTTACACAAATAAAGACAAAGTTTTCTTGCATTCAAATAGGCATTATGGGAGTCCTTCAAATGCAAATACCAGCCCACATCGAATTTAGGGAGCTCTAACTTTAGAGACAGAACAAATTTTAAAAAATAAATTATTCTAAATTCACTTAGGAGCAACTAACATTCATATGTCTGGATTGTACTTCCAGTTCTTAAACCAAGGATTATGCTCTGGTTTCTAGTGTAGGATCAGAAAGCTCCTGAAGTTTTGCAATTCACCTACATGCACTCTAGGTTACACATTAAAAGACTTCTTAGTTTTGAACTCAAGAATATTGTGGCTGGGAAAGAAAACTCAACATTCATTAGTTTAATGACATTCTAGAGCCAAATTCACTGTCAGCAGTTATGTAATCTTCGCCTTTGATTTCCCAAGGCAAGACGACATGTGCAGCCTGCCAAAAACAAACTTTCATATTATTTAACAGTTGGAATAATGTGTATGACAGGGATTGAAGGCAAAAAAGAAAATTAGCTTTTAAATGAAAAATAATAATGGGATAGAAGTTAACAATGGTCTCTGCCTGGCAGGGAAGTGTTGAATTCTCCATGCTGAGTCACCAAAGAAAAGGTCAACAAGCAGAGCCCACTCTCAACCAAGTGAACACCAAGGAATTCTTGCCTTAATTACATGTGAACTGAATCAACTTGAACTAATCTTTACAAATGAGACCTTCTATAAAAAAAGGAAATGGAGAACTTGGTGTAAAACCAGCCACTGTCAAAAGTTACCTTGACACATTCATACCGTAAAATGTTACTGTTACCTCAAGACATCAAATCAAGTATGCCCTAATTTGTTTTACAGTAAATTTGGGAATGACAGAACGCAAAGCTCAGTCAGCACACAAAAAACGTGACTCTGGAATTGCTTAGAGACTATCAGGCTCACTTGGCCAAGCTCAACAACACTAAGAAACACTGCAAATGTTGACAAGAAGTGTATGTCCAGATACCTCAGTTGCAGGATTTTACATATTTTGCTGTTCATAGCAAAGACATCCTTGTAAACCAGCAGACCCTGAAAAGAACAACCAAGGCAGAAGCATGCATTTACTCTGGTGGCACTGTACCACACACTTCTGAAAGTTCTTCTGCTTACTCAGTTGCTACTGCACTCGGGTACCACGTCTAACTGGAAACATTCTGCAGACTGGTTTCTTAGGCTGAGGGTGACTTAAGATTAAAGTGAGTAAACCCACTTAATTCTGGCTCTAATTTCTTCAGAACACTAGAGACTCATTAACCAGTAGTGCAGTAATGAACATTTGTGCTGTAACGTGCTGCCTAGGCAACAAGGGACTGTATTTATCAAGCGTGAAATTAGCATTAGAAAGTAGCTCCTATGGAAATTAAGTAGAAACTGTTGTAGCATTGAACCTTCCCACTGAAATTTGAACANGTAAAGAATCTTCCCTCCGTTGTAGAGATAACAGTAGCTCCCATTAAAGTACTTAAGAATCACAGTGGCGCAAATTCAATTAGAGAATTAATTAGAAATTCTGTAATAACATACCATAATCCAAACAGTAAGTGAGAGCCAATTTGAAGGTTTGGAGAGCAAGAGGAGGAAGGGACTAAGTTTTTGCTATATTAGAACAACGTATCGTATTTGCTTTATCTTCTTAATTTTTCCAAACACCTACGCCCACCTGAAATTCAACACGTACTTTGCTTGAAGGCTTATCTGCAGGTAATCTGGCAGAAGGATTAAAGTGTTTTGGCTAATTAGACAGAGACGCTCTTAGCTCTTTTCCAACAGGAAAGTTTTATGAACTTCCACGGCAAAAGCCTTCATATAAGAACCATTTCTCCCAAAACAGAAGAAAAGCTGAGCCTGTCCTGCTAAAGAATTTCACGGCCCACTCCAACAGACGCAGTGAAAATCTCACATTGACTGTAAAAGGAAAGACCTCTCAATTTCATCATCCCTTGAAAGTTAATGTCATATATTTAATTCAGGACACAGACAAAAAAACCCTCTATCTCCCTGTGAGCCTTCACAGAGGACCTGTTCCTAAAACCTTCATGTTTTCCTAAGCATTCTTGGTTTCAATCATGCCTTTCCTGGATCCTAGATGACTCTGGGTCCTGCTCTTCCACAGTGGCTGATCTATTTCCCTGTTCCCATTCACACTGCAGCCTGGCCAAATGCACAGTCAGACTACAGAAAGTGTAATGGGGTTCGCTAAGAGAAGGTAAAAAAAACATTAGTGACTTCAAAGCCTTGGCAGAATAGCTGATTTTGCCAAACCAGACGTGCTAGCTATGCCTGATGAGATTAAAGTACACCCCATGAACAAGATTCGTTAGAACATACTAGCTCTACTGGGAAAGCTATTCCCTGGCCTCCTAAGTGTCTTCTCATTACCAATCTACTTGCAAGAAACTCCCCAAAACGATGCAAAAGCGTTATGCCCTAAAGATAGAAATTCCCGAGCAAAACACCACACAGGAGCATGGTGTGTAAAACTGGACCAAAAGACCTTCAAAATACCCTAGTGATCATTTGAAAGCCCCCACATATACAACCACACATCGCTGTGGATGAACACCACCAGCAGGCCAGAACTGAATAGCAGATAAATACCTGCATTAAGCATCTTTAACAAAGTTATTTCAGGTTTCAACAAGACTTACTGTCCTAAGGTGAATGTGACAAAATTAGACCAATAGAATGCCTGAAACTCAGGTCAAAGTTTGCGTGCTTGACTAAGAGAGACTTCTCATATATAAACAAAAAAAATTATTACAACTGTCTTTAAATCACACCAAAATCTGTGTTTCTTGCAAACAAGCACGATCACATGGATAACCACATAAGCGGAATACGGGTGCAGATGCGATCCCAAAGATGGGAGAGTTGAGAAGTTAGGATGCACACAAGAGCGACGGGGCTGCGGTGGCACCAGCAGCGAGCTGCAGTCAGGGGAGGTGTGTGTTCACAGCTCATTAACTCCGCGGGGTAACCGCCGATATGGAAACTCTTCTCTCTCAGTGACACAAGGCAGCCAGCACCACTTCTGCCCAGGGGTCAAGCTCTGTTGCAATTAGCATGTTATTTATCCCCGACGTGAGCTGCTTGCGTAGGCCTGCCACACGAAACAAAAGCCAGTGTTGCTCTTAGAATAACACCCCCGGGTAGCACATATTGTAACAGAAGCAAGATCAAAAAACTTTCACTCTGTTCAACAACTACTTGGCTTCAGTTAGAAAAGTGCCAAACATCCCCTTTTTAAAGGAGGTTACAATAAAATGAACATTTTCCACATAGCTCCTTGTTTAAGGAAATGCCAACACACAAAGGAGTTGTAGCAAGACAGCTGTCCACAGATGGCAATGCCTGCACAAGGACTTGAGAAGTGGTATGACAGACTGTTCAGAACAGAGCATGGTGATTGATTACAGTAGGCTAAAGACGCATCCTAAAGGACAGGAAGCAGCTAATACTGCTCCAGTTGTGTAATCTTCCCGTGTTCTCTTTGAGAAAAGCAGCAATGCAAGAATGAGTAAACCATCCCTCTTCTCCACCGGCACTGCCACTGCAGCCTTGTTTAACAAGCACAGACCATCACTTTTAAACCACAGTAACAGAGCAGAGTTCTGCCCACAGCTTCAACAGAGCTGGATGGGTTTTCTGTAGAAACAGCTGTAAGAAGTGTGATCAAAGACCGCCCCAGTCTAGAAACTCTTCTCTCCCCAGGGCCAACAGCAGATGCCAAGGGAACAGAAGCACACAGCAAGCAGTCAGCAGCCTTCCAAGGGATGTTCCTCCAGCCACCAGCAATTCAGTTCACAGGCTATTGGTGATGTCTGGCTATTAGCAGAAATTAGCCCACAGAATTTTTCCTGCTCTTTTTACAGTGTACTGCAAATGGTAAGAGCCACTGGCCAACTCAAGTCAAACATTTCCATACAGCAATAGTGAAGCAAGGTTTAAAAAATTTAGTAAAAATTAGCAGTGCGACAGCAATTTCACTCAATGGAGGCAATGAGCACATCCATAAGGACTACCAAGAATCACAATGACAAATGCAAGCAAGGACCACTCCCAAGATATTTCAGCAGGATTTGCTCAGCATTTTTATTTTATATCAGAGGACACTGGTTTAAGATGTGTTATCATCGACTCCTTTCTCTTAACCACTGTAATTATGCCTATTTTATAGGAGAATTGCTCCTTAGCTACCCTGCACAGAGAAAGCTTGATTTGATTCTGAGATCCAATCTAGAATCTCATTAACTGAAAAGACAACACCAGTAAAACCTAACAGGTGTTAAACAGATTTCAGTTTTGATAATTTCTTCCTCGCCAACAATATCTCTCTTAGAGACCAATACACTCATTACAGAAAACAATATAAATCTATGTTCTACTGGGCTTGGGCTCCATCATATTGTGAAGAACTATTATTCAACTGCCCATTTTTAAGACTATCAATAAACTTAGCTCTATACTCAGGAAATATTAACTTAAAAAGGAAACAAATCTTTAGGCTTAAAAATCCTGGTTGACCCTCTATACCTAGATTATTGTCCATCATCAACAACTCTTTATCGGTTTCCTTCCTGCTGCATGTGTACCTATCAAACCAGCCCCACTTCCCACAAAAACCCTGCCATTCAAGTAACAGCCAGGACTTAGATGTACTTAGACTTGTACATCCAAGCGTGCAGAGATATTTGAAGCTGCAACACTCTTGAGAGGTGTGTGCTGACAGGCAGGGGAAGAGAAGGTAGGTGCAAGTACTGCCTCACAGCAGGAGGAAATGCTAGAAGCAAAGACACATTTCAAATATCAGGTAATCATTTTCCTTATTTAGTTCAGGGGAATCATCTGAGTCACATATTGTGAGCCTGCTATTTTTGTACAGACCAGCTTTCACACTGAGCAGAGACACGATGCTTCCTGGGTTTTGTTTTTTTAAAAATAATCCTTAAGAAGACACTGATGCCAATTCCAACACTTAAAACATTACACAGGTCAGGCCATCTGTTTCTTAACTTGGAAGGGGAAGAGACAAAACTGGATAAAAACACCTTACCCAAGCCTTTTACATAAATGTAAAGCAGAGAAATACTCTGCAATAAACCCCAAATTAGCTAGCATATGTTGTCTGTGTTTCTTCCTAATACCACTATGAAATATATTTAAAGAAAGGAAATCAACAGTAATGAAAGCACCTCAAGAACCTACCCAAGAAAATTACTTCTCAAAAGCCAGCTTATGATTCAGTTTTTATTACCTCTACAAAATTTGTCAAGGTCAGAATTGTTTTAATTTGGAGTTTTTTTCTTAGACGGGTACAGGGAGAGTTCTTAGAAAAAATCAAGAGAAGACCAAGTGGAGGGGAGAAAGGAATCTGTTGGGAAAAAATGCAAGCCTAGCACCACCAATTAGTCTTCTGGTGTCCCTCAAAACCTAAACCTAGTACAGACTTTCACATGGACTGCACATGAAAGTGGGGTCTAACAGAGGAAGATGCAGATTTTCTCATGATGAAAGAAGAGCCAGCAAAGGGCGAGTACTGTTCTTCCCGAGACAGCAGCAGTATCCGTCAGATGTCAACAACTCAAACATTCATTGAAATAGTTCTTGCTTTCTCATAATTTGTGACCAAAGAATTAAAAAAAGCAGTTACCATGGCTTGGGTTGTTTGAGGTGCAGTGGAAGTGGTCTCTCACCATGTGGGTCACATTTCTACTACAGAAATGCAGTTATGTCTTGATCTCTACTAGAACTCTCACCCCAGTGGATCCCTGGTATCCACTCTGTCCTTCCAGATCTGCCCACTCAGAGAAACTATCCAAGACTCCTGGTATATATCCTATCTCTTCGAGTGGTGAGCAAGTTCACCTCATATTAAAGAGGAGAAACTAAGCTACACTGAATTCTAAGGAAGATTTGCCATCAAGTTTGATAGATAATTTGATTTCTTAGTCAAGAACTGCCTGCAGAAAATCAGGAAAACAACACTGGAAATAGAGTCAGCATCAGTAATGCCAAACTGGTAAGACTGTCAAGTGTAAACACTCTCTTTTTCCCTCCTCCCCTACAAGATTACAATCACATTATTTTAAGTGTATTTATAAGAAGATCTTAAAGCAAGGCCTTTGCAGAAGTGGGCTCTCAAAGTCCTTGTTTCAACCCATTCAAACCATCATATTTAAATCAGACTGCTTAGAAAACAAATGAGCAGGCCGTTTTTCCCACAGTTTTACAGACTGCTATGCAGGAATTCAATAGCATCTAGGAGGTTAAAAACATGTTTTCCATACACTTCTCTGCAACAACAATGAGGGCAGTGCAGAGCTAACCCAGGGCTGAACAGCAAAACAGTCATATCTGCAAACGTGCACATTCTTGGCTATAGCTGTTTACAGGTTTGTGATTCATAATTAATACCCCCAATGAAAACAACTACTCGTGTCTGAAAGCCCTAAAGCCACAACGAGCTAATTACTAATAAAAGCTCCACAGTCTCGGTTAAGCTGTGGGAATGCAACCAGGCACAGCAAATAGTGCAATGGTGGCAAAGCTTGAACACACCGGCTACTTTTTGATAAACCAGTCTCAGTTCTGCCCCTTCCCCTTTCCTTTTCCCTCAAAAATAAAACATCTTGCTCCCCAGTACAACACAAAGGAAGATGAAGAGACAAGAGAGCCAAAGCAGGAAAAACGAAACAAAACAAAACACAAAAAAACCACACCCAGGTGTCTCATGGAAAACTGGGAAGCTTCAGTGCAGCCATCACCTGTGGACAGGCTGGCAGCAGCAACAGGACACACCAAGAGGTGCTGTACAACATACATACTGGATCTAAATGTTGCTTTTTCCAGGAAGAACTAACAAGCTGGTTTGAGAGAGACTTTTTTTTTTTTAAGGACTCCTAAAGTTCATTTTTCAGGAGCAGAAAGGCCAGATGCAGCTACTGTGCCAAAAGTGTAACAAAGACTTCCAGATATTTTTCCTCAGTTTCTCTCACACACTTCAAGTTTCTTTGCAGCCCTAGCAGACAGTACAGTAAGTTTTTCTTTATTTGAAGTAATTTAGATTTAAAAACAGAAGTGCCAACATGGCTCTTAAATCAGCAACCAGGTAAAACTTACGTCTGATTACCTGAGACTTCTCCATAATGGATCTGACAAAGTTAGAAACTATATTACCCTGGTATGTGGCCCAAGTTTAGCTGCTGCCTGTACACTAGGGAAGTCTACTCCCATCAGGCTGTGACTGGGATCAATAAGCCAAGCAGCTGCATGGCCTGCCTTGTTAGAAGCTCAGCAGACATAACTAGAACTACAATTTGGTTTATAAAATTAGTCTAGATAGAAGTTTCAACACACTGCAGATATTGATAGCTGTTCTGCTTATGTTACTAGGCAGTCAACCTACACATAGAAAATTCAACAGTGTCAGGATCATCTACCCCTTGGACTGTGCCTTTAAGCAATTTTGGTACCAAGAGAAGTGAAGTATTCTTATCACCCAGGAGCAGCTGTCAGCGCCGGGCCACGCTCTGCTGAGCAGCACAGCCCCGCGGTGCGCTCTGCTCACCCAGTCCCAATTAGCAGGGATGGTGGCAGAGATGTTCCAACCCATCATGAGATGATTATTACTGCTAGATCACACCAGCAGCAATTGTGTCAATTAACAATGAGGCTGACTAGAGGTATTTGTTCTGAAATTTGGGATTACAAGGTCAGGACAATGCTCTATTAGCATCGAATCTCAAAGGTCATCTTTATTTTCCTGCTGGCTTGTGTATGACTGCTGCCAACCTGTAAAGCAGCAGCGCTTTCTGAGGGGTCTGATTTGTACTTCGGTGCTGTTGCTGAGCGTCTGGTGGATGAAGAAAAGGAATCAGGGAAAAAAGAAGTCAGCCACTGCTCTTGCAAAATTCAAGCAATTCCCAAGAACAAGCTATGTTTGGGCATCAAACAGGGACAACAGACCAGATGTGAGAAGTGAACATTCGTGTAGCTATTTCTGTTTAAAAATAGGTCCTCAAGCACAATGTAAGTTGACTGACTCTAATTCTTCCCCCCCCACCTTGGAAAGAATAACCATTTCTGGCATTTAAAAAGTTAACCTTGTTCACTGGGGCATTCAGACACTGTTTGTTTGTTTTCTTTTCATCAATACCAATTGCTTCATGAAGATGAACTGCTCTAAGTGTTTTGAGAGTAAGGTGGTCAAAATGGCATAAGCTTGGACAGCCACAACAGAAATTGCCACTGCATCACTTTAATTATGACTAAAAGGCCTCCACACACTTTGACCATTCTCTATCAGAGGAAGAATTTGTGGGAATGGAGGGAAAAGAGCAGGTGGTAACTCTTGCTTAGGACACAGCATTGCCATGCTCCCTTCAGAGTAAGACATAATATTTAATATACACACAAGCCTGTTGGTCATTATCCACTAAAAAAAGAAGTGTAGTTTTTACTTCTCAGGAGCATGAAAATTTCACGTGTAAAATTAGCAACTTCTTTTCAGCACGAGCATTCTAACACAGCTCCCACACCAGCTGCATTCAGAACCCACATGGTCTGATGTGAAATCAGCCCAGAAGCATCAGGGTGAAGATGCATCAACACCTTCCTCTTGTGCACAATCTTCAAACATTATCACTAGTGATCTTTCCTTCAAGACAGACAAAAATTTTGACCATCTCCAAACTCTTAAGAAAGAGAGGCCAAAAGAGCCAGTTTTCCAGCTGTCAGAAACACAACACAGCCTTGCTATGGGACAGGCTTCGGTCACAGCAGATTTTCAGCCCAATTGAAAAAGAAGGCAAGGAACTTTGTTGCACTTGTGTTCAGAAAGGCATGAAATATGTCTTCCTATTTGATGCAGGATATCAAAGCAGGGTTAATTTGCAAGTTGCCCCAGTGGAGTATGACAATGAACATGACCCTAGCCCAGTTCTAAACATGAGTACATGTGCAAGACTGACATAACTCCCTCCAAGTGGTTTGAAAGAGCAGAAAACTCTACAGAGAGCAGAGAGAAACTTCCCTTATTCCAAATGGCTTAGAATAGATGCAAATCTTAAAATGTCCATCCGCACTTTTCCTGTCCTCAATACTGACCTTAGCACTGAAGCACCAGGGCAATTTGGAAAAGCTGCTGAAGACAAGCTGTTAAATCATTTAGAGAACATCTTAAACAGTGGAATACACCAGGTTTTTCCCTTCCTCTACCTTCCTACACAACACAAGCCTGCAGGCAGTGTTTCACTGAGCAATAAGTCCAGAGTGAAGCCACAAAGAAATCTCGTAAGATAAAGAGCAGGAATAAATAGTTAAAGAGGGTCAGTTTTCCCTGCTTATTCCTTATCAATAGTCAAGCTGTAAGCTAAGGAGATGCATCCTTAACCTGCAGAGCTGACTGCCAGACCTTTTCCATTCTGAACGCTAATGTAATAATTACATGAACTCATTCACCAACATCACAGATAGTATGCAGAAGTCATCACTTCAGACTGCTTTGCTTTTGAGTGACTTCTTGCTCTGCTTACAAGAGATCATGTGAAGTCAGTGATCAAGTCTGGCAAACTGGTGATATTGCTACAGATATGATACTGTTCTGGTATAGCACAACACAGATAAGAGAAACAAAAAAAAAATCCCTTGTCATTCATAAGTAGAATTCCAGTAGAATTCCTAATTTCAGTTAAATTTTGTTTTTTCCTCAGCTTAACTTCATTAATCAACATATTTTATAACAGGAAGAGTCAGTGGTTGATGAGCTGCTTGAAAGCTGTCTATGGAGTTCAGTGGTTTTGGCAAGGAAAAAAGTTTGTAACTGTTTGGTAGTGGCCTGATTTTAAACAGTACTCATCAAAAATTAAGACACATGGTTATATGCTATACAAGGCACAAGTTTCATGCTGCAGTTCGTTTCCAAATAAAAGAGAAAAGGTGAGTTACTTACTTGCCTTTTTTTTTTTTTTAATGAAGAGGGAGCTGACTGACTACAAAACCCAGAGCAGTGAGATCCTTCAGACAATTTTAGCTGAAGGTTATGAAGTCTGCAGAGCAAGAGCACCTTTTTTATTCCTATGGGTGGCCTAACTGGCTGTGCAAGTCTGGGAGCAGGATTAAGGCCCATCATTTCCATGGATGGGTTTATTATTTGCACATGTATTTTCCATGAAAACCCTTGAGCATATGATGGTTCCCTACTAACCTGCCCCAAATTCAGTGCATGCAGCTTACAGCACCAAAGCTGTATATTCTCACAGTAATTTTCCACCTCTCCAACAAGCACATGTCTTCTAAGTAACCTCCAAGTTCCTGCAACTTGCCTTTTTTTTTTTTTTTCCCTTCAATATTCCATCTTGTACCCAGGATTAAAGTCAATTTATACCTGCAATATTTATTAACATTTCTGTTTAGACTTACCTAGGATACTGGCAAAGCTCCAAGATAAGCAATTTGATTCAAACTCTGAATTCCTGCTTTAAGTAGAATGTATTTGTGCTTATTTATAGCCACTATATCAATTTTATCTGATGATTTATAGAAGTCAGCTCTGTGTCATCTCTGTGGAACTCGGAGTCAGCATCCACGTTATCAGCTTTGAACTTGAAGAATAAGGACAGTGGAGTCAGTAGGGTCAGTATTTGAAAGGCAGGTTGCTGAGCTGCTTTCCAGAACAGTAACAATTTAATAGGTGTGCTTCTTTCTAATTGTAACCGTGACACCCACAATGTTACACCATTTTACAGTTGCCAAAGAATTTCTAGCAATGACTAGTCAGAGAATCTTTGCCCCAAAGGAACAGGATTCCAAGTATTTGCCATCATAGAGGCGCAAGTACCTTTTTCCACATCAGGAGCTTTTTGCTCAAGTTCAAAGTAATTTCTAAACGCTTCCTACGCAGATCAATTAGTGTGAAAGAGGCAACATGTACTCTGAAGCACCACTTTGCCACTTGGCTGGTTAAGTCATATGAGAAGCTACTTGCACTGTACAGTATGCAAACATGCAAAATGCACTTTCACCCTCACTCGGACCCTGCAGAGGTCAATTTCTGAGGAAGCAGTGTTAACTGATATTGTTATCACATCATTATACACAGAACACAATAAACTGAAGGTCTGGGAAAATTCCAAATACCAAGAGACAATCTTTCAAATAGGAAAAAAATCAAAAGAAGATTCCCCTCACAGCAAGGGACACTGCAGCATCATGGTCATTTCAATGGACTGCGGCATGTCATGTAAACAAAACAGGCTTGTCTTGGTGACAGGTTTTGTCACCTCTGTCAACCCAATCCTGAAGCTTGACCCCCTGTCATTTTGTCCACATGCTAAAAGGAAAAGGGATCATGGCAGAACTGTGCAGACATTACTGCTGGGAAAGGGACAGTTGAATTCCAATGGCACAGAGGAAAAGATAAAATGGTTTTCCCTGACAATAAGCTTTAAACCAATTTCCATCTTCTTTACATGCACAACTCACTTGATATGTGTCCAAGTAAGACTCGTTCAAGTACAGGACAGGAGAAGCACACTAAGCCTCCCTAAATGGCCAGCTAACCAAGTACGCCAAGGAATACACCACATCTAACATAGGAGTTTTCAGAGCTTACGGAGGATGAATTTTAGAGTGCATCTGTACAGAACAGAGGAGAGGGAACAGTTCAATGACAGGTCTAGCTTAAGCACCTCTTTCAGTTTCAGGAATTGACAGTACCATGGCGTCAGGCAGTCTCAGGGCAGAAGAGTTACTCAACACTGGTCTGTGGGGATCACCTAAGAGAAGAGGAAAGGTGTGTCAACACAACCTGACAGCTACAGAGACAGCTGACTAGAGCAAACAATACAAGAATAGAGACTGGGTCTCCATGGTCTGCCAGGAGAAGATAGTTACAGTCAGACTAACAGGCTCCAGACTACACCCAGGTCAGTGCTATCTGGCAGGAGCCAAGGAAGGTTCAGACATCAAGATAATCTTGCCACTGCCTTAAAAGGAATGGAATTAATGACCACCAGCATGAAGACTACAGTTTTGTGAAAGGTCAAACACATGCTTCCTGCCAAGAAAGAGACCCTGCCCTCTCAGTGACATCAACAGCATCCAACAAAGCTTCCCACTAGTCTCCCTCTGCCGTAACAAGCTCCATGGGGTTGTCAACTCAGAGACGCAGAATTGCACGCTAGGGGACATGGGACATCTTCCACCCACCCTGGCAGGCCAGCTAAACTCGCACTAGCCACCAACATGAAACAAGAAGAGGACACTGCTCAAAGTGTTGCTGCTTTGCTCATAAACCCTAGAAGGATTTAGCTCCTCCTCACTGGCCTGAGAAGGAATCATTGGTGTACAGTTTCTCTAATTCTCAATGGTCTTCTGCATTACTGAGACCACGCAGATAAAATAACAGCAGGGACTCAAAGGAGAGGGAAAGACATTTTTTTACCTTAAATCACATTGCTATTCTATGCTAGCCCAAGAAAGGTTTTGTTTGTGTTTTGTGCTTAGTGTTCCTGCCACATTACAGTGACCACTTGAATTCACTGCAGTTGCTGAATCTGCAGGCTCAGAGCTGTGATGTATCCACCCAAAGAACATCCTTGACCTCCAGGACTGTTTGCCACAGCACAGTATTCTCTGTATCATGGCTTTGGGTGCTTCTTGGATGTGTGCCTATTCAGAAAAGCATTTTGCTTTCCCAGTAAAGCACCTTCATGAAAGTATTCTGAAGGACAGCAAATGAGTTGGACTTCTGCCTGAACCAGCAAGTGGTTCTGCAGGCCATGGTCCCCCTCTGGCTGCATCCCTGCACTAGGAGGAGCAGGAAGAGCAGACATGGATGTCTGTGACCACCAAGTACCCCAGTGAAAGGACAGACTTAATGGCTGTGAAAAGTAAAGTTCAATCCATACTTACAGAAGTGTATCAGCACAACTAAACAAAGGTAAAGACACGTCCCTGCTCATTACAGAGTGGCTGGACTAGATAATCTTTAAAGGCCTCTTCCAAACCAAACTATTCTATGACATTGTGCCAGTTTCTATGTTCCCTTATCTAGTCTTAGAAAGAGGCACAGAAGTGGATTAGATGAGAATCATATTCCATTCCAGCCTCTTAATGCTGCTTTAAAAATTTAGAAGAAATATAAGCAGAGATGCTTTCAGGCACCTTGAAGACCCCACATCTGATTTAAAGTCTTCCAGTAGGAATTACCCAACTGGACTGACCCCACTTCACTTTTGACAGGGTTCAGCAAATCTGGCAGAAGCAGACATTGTTGCAAGGGTGTGCTGGGAAGTGCTGAGTGTTGTGCAAGTGGTATGCTAGTAAAACAGAGATCAGTATTTGCTTCTCCTCTGGTCAAGAAGCAGCAGTGAGACCATGACTGCTCAGAGTAATGGTTTGGTTGTTGGGGGACTATCCTCAATTTAAAGAAACCACATCTTTCCTGGCTTTGCTTTTATATTTTTCATAGACATGAAGAATTCCTGTGAAGTGCCCGAGGGACCAGAACTGGAAGAAGCACAAAGTTAAGGGTATCTCTGTAAGGAAACCGAAATAGAACCAATATATAACCCATGCAAGTATCAAGTCTAGTCATTTATCTTTAAAATCCACATTTACAGTAGCTGCACCATTCTCTAGCCTGTAAAAATAGACAAGCTCTCCAGGATTAACAGGTTATGTCTCTTTCAGATAATGTTTTGTCGGACTAGATTGTGTCTGCATCCTCATAGGATATCCTCTAATCTCTCTCAATCTAACCTCTCCAGAAGAATTCTGACACCCAGCAGTAAAAAACATCCTTCTAGACTGGTTGAACTCAGAAGTCCAGAGGCCCCACACTGGTAAATACCTGAAGAAACAGAAAAATGTCTCTGCTGACCAGAGAGGCTGCAGGAAGAGAATACAGTCCAGAAATTCAGTGGCATTCATGGGGACACAGAAGGTAATTTCACACTTCTGCCTCATTCCACAACAAATACATTTCATCAACTAAATCCAGGGTGCAGCAGTAGCAGGCAGATGGTGAGAGAGAAGTCAGGGCTGAAAGCAGATGAACGACAGAGGAACATAATGCCATGTTGAGTTTCCAAGCCTGAGTTTCCTTTATTGTCCAGACAGACTGTCTACTTTCCCCTCCTATATGGCTACGAAGGGATGGAAAATATTGAATGCATCACTGTAATTAGAGAGCACATGATGGAGTTATCTTCACCGTGACTGATCTGTGGACACACACAAAACAGACTTTCAATACAACAACTGCTACTCTTAGACAAGGCGTACCAATGGGGAAAGACACGTACTCAATCCCTTCCTGACACACCACAGAGCTCAACAGAAGTCTTATCAACACACCTCAATAAGATGCAAACCATATTGCACTAATGTATTAATCTCCTCCCTCACTCTTATGATTCAAAAGTCTTTTGATTTAGGAAAAGTAATTTGTAATAAATGGTAAAAGTCACTTAGAAACCCCAAGGCTCTAAGCACACAGTTACACCACCAGCCATTTTGAGGATTAAGGCAAATACACGAAGGCAAATACATGAAGTATGAACTCTCAAAATGCCCGCAAGAGCCTCTGTTTACAAGCAAGCAGAAACACAGCATCTAAGTAATTCGTATAAATCTTCAGTCACTGTGTGAACAAACCCAGCTATCTGGGTTCCAGCTGTGTGCTCTACTTGGCTATAAGCAGCAGTGTTTCTGTATTCAGGATGCCTGAATTATGAAGAAGAATGAATTAGCATTGAAACAAAGTCTGTTTCTTTCATCAGTTTCTGATTAATGGCTACAGATAAAACAAACGGAGAGCAGCTTTTATCTTCATGCTGTGTTGGTCTCCCTCTGGTGAAGGCAACATTAAAAGATTACATTGATAAGCTAAATGAACAGACAGGGTACTGTGAGCCAGACTAGAATCTCTTTCCACCAGAAATCTTCCAAGTGGGTTACAAGGACCAAGCATCACAAAGGGACACAAGAACATCATCAGCCTGACTGGACAATACACACGCATACATTGCCTTCACTTTGCACTAATTAGTCCACAGCCCATTGCAGAAGTTTTGCTGGCTTCAGATGTCCCAAAAAAGACACTTGGCAATACCTGGGAAAGGGCAAGTTTTTAAAGTAAGCTTTATGTTAAGGTAAGTCACTTGACTGATGTCTCAGCTTTTCAGTTTTATGGAGATTGTCCTTTGCTGCACCACTGGCTGTCACCATTTTGACCACAAAGCCATCACTAAAAAGACGTCACATTCTGTAACACCTTTCCATCTCATGTTTAGGCATATTTTCATTTTCATCTAAAAAGAGTCTGTATGAAACCTGATACATCA
The DNA here is from genome assembly GCA_013397315.1 of Donacobius atricapilla. Lineage (NCBI taxonomy): Eukaryota > Metazoa > Chordata > Aves > Passeriformes > Mimidae > Donacobius > Donacobius atricapilla. The sequence continues at coordinate 338,895 of WBMY01005003.1, read as the reverse complement.
AGAAAACCAAGTGATGCCTCTCCTCTAACATCGATCTTGGAAAAAGAGTGTGTGACTGAAATGCTGTCATTTAACACATTTAGCAAGTCAGCTATCCAAAGACCAACAAGACAGCATTCAAGACGTGTATTTTTACTAAGACACTTCAACTCCTGCATGATTCACTTTGCCCCTTTTCAGCAGATCTAGTAATACCACAACAGGCAGCATCATTATAACACACCAGATTCTAGTAATTGAAGTCCAGTTGGTTTTAATTTCTTTGTAAAGCATGCATCATTCAGGCTGAAGCCCTCACAGAACCTCCGAGATTTCTTTGAAATTCAGCTTCATCTGAGAGCCAACAGCATCCTGTAGCCTACGCGGCCCAGAGAGCCAGCAGAGATTAAATGTATAACCACCAGCCTCTTCTGTGCTTGCAGCTCACCAGTGGCTCTGCCTTCAGCTGCAGACCTGTCACAAACACACATCAAAACCCAGAACGATGGACACATCAAAAAAGATCCCTTTGTCATCATCTCCTACGCACCATTTTCATTTTCAGTTGTGCAAAATGTCTTAAAGAGGAATCCAAGACGAAGTCTTTAATGTGGTATTTGTGTACCAACATCTGTAACACACCTAGTTCAATCTCATTATTACAAATCTGACATCTGCAGGCATAAACAGCAGCATTTTGGCCATCTAGAAAAGTTACTGCTAAATAGGAGCTTTTATGAGTGGCTATGTGACAGTTACTCAAAGTATCAGATTTTAGGTTCTAACTTCTCACAACTCAAAGATTTATTCAATAATATTCTTGATCATGGTTTTTTTTTTTTTCCTGAAAATTTCAGGACATTTCCCTAACTTTGTGCTGCAGTCAAACTGCTGTCTACCACAGGAAAAGCAAGAAGTTGTTTGTGAGGAAGATTTATTATTTCATCATTTTTCAATAGCAGAAGCAGGGCTATTTTAGGAAGGGAAGAAAAAAACCCAAAACAAAACAACACCACAACACCCAAAACCCCAGCCAACCAGAGTTACACAGGCAGGTAGCTGTACCACTGGCCAATTTCAAGAACGTCCCTTCTCATCCTATGGCTCATATTTTTCAGGCACTATCTTGGTTGTTCAACCCCCTCACAGAGAGCCAGTCTTCCAAGCACCAAGCACTCAGCCCTTCCTGAAAACCTGGTAACTTCCCTGGTACACTGGGCTACAAAGAAAACCAAACAGCATCACTTGTAGAAATACTGCTCTGCATAGCCCTGCACATCTACAAAGCCCCATACATTTCCTGGTTCCTTCAATGTGCACTGATAGCCTCCACACTCAAATTACCTCTGTTTACAGCTCACAGTGACTCATGTTAGATGGCATTGCACTTGCTACAGTGCAAAATTTGAGATTGAAATTATTTGCATCTCATTTCTCTCTCCTTGAGTAACATTGTATCTGCCAGTTTACCACAACACTTTTAATAATCCATATCACAGGCATAATCCTGTGAAGTTAGACAATGAGGAAGACTCCTGTTTTCCTGAAGATATTCTTTATAGCTAGAACATACACAGCTGTGACAAACCTTCTCCACAACAACCTTAATCCTTTTACAGCAGCCATACTTACTATTAGATTGCCAAACTCAAGAAAACATTTGAGATGACAGAGAAAAAAGCCAATAAAATCTTTTAGTGAAGGAATAAACCCTCAACACATTTTTATGATATTTGAAATCCTATGGTAAGACTTCTGAAGGCAAAATTATTTAAGCCATTATTGGAGGAGGGAAAAAAATAGAAAGGAAAAAACCCACTAACTTCAGTGAACAATTTGTCTATCCTTGAACATTCATAGTACAGAGTACTGACTATTTTGGCATGTTATCTCCCAAGAGGAAAAGCAATGGGAGGAAAATTGATTTGCTCTGTCATGCACAGTGAAGCAACTGCTCATCTCAGGCAGTCACATTTTATTATGCTCTATCAAAGTGTAACACAGCATTTTCAGCATGAAGAAAATCTTCATGCTCTACTTTAAAGGGCCTAGAGACTCAATCTTTGGCAGTCATATGTTTAAATGTTCAATTTAAGCCAAAAAACAACAATATGGAAGGCAATTAAAGCGTTTTTGAAATTGAAAAGCATCTCCTCTTGGACATAAGGAAGACTAAAGTAATGTTTCAGACCAGTCCTCAGAGAGAATTCTCTTCTGTGGCTATGTAGAAGGACCTCGGCTAACACTGCTCCACAAAAACAGCTTAGCATCAAATCCACTTTAAGATGCACTGCTCCCTTCAAAGTCTACAGGAAATGGGTACCTAAAGATTTGTAGCACTTAGAGCCAAGTCACATTTCAAAAAGCTTCCTTCCTCTCTCCCCATATTTACTCATTCTCTGGCAGAGTGTCTGCTGTTTATTCCTTTTACACTGACCTAAATGCTTCACCATAGGCAGCAGACAGGTATCATAGGCCCTCCCCTGGGCAATACAGAGCTCAGTAAGGTATAATTCAGTGTACAATGTCAGCCATTACAAAGCATAGCAGGACCAACATCAGGTATCACTTCCAGGATAAGAAAGAGATCAGAGAATTGTCTCAAGCCTTCCTAATGAGCCATATGCACAAAGAAAGGGAAGTACCACTATCAGATACACAAGATTAAGTCCACCGAGACCTTAAAAGTGACTGAACCTTAAGTTTATGGTGGATGCAGACAATCAAGGTTACACTATGAAGCATCATAGGATAATACTGATTTTTAATATTTGGTTGACTTAGTTTTCTAAGCAATTTGCCTTCTGGAAGAATAGAAGCATTATGCCATGAGCAGTTACTTCGGAGACAGAATTTCTTCGCTTTCCTTTTAGAATTCTCCTATCTGGAGTGATATCTGCCCAAAAGGGAGAGAGGATTAAAAAAAAAATGGAATAAAATATTTAGACTTTCTCCATTGACTTAACCAAGGCTAAAGACAAATTTTTGCATTCTCTTTGGCTACTTACTTGTTGAAAGGCTATGTTGACCTCTGTCCCCCTACATTAAATTATATGCATCTTGACATCTAAAAAACTGAAGTTCTAAAGGACTATTTAAATGCGACTTCTCTATTTATTTATAAAAGGTATTTTCACTACACGCAGCTCTCTAGTGCCTTTGCTGCGGTTCAGAACATAATTTGCTCTGGAGAAAATACAACGTTAGCATGGCAGATGTTATGTGGCTGAAGGCAAGAAGAAGAGCATTTCAGACTGAGGCAGAAAAGCCAAGTAAATCTTCTGAGAATATTGTTAGCTACTGAAAAGAGATACCGTTTTTCAGGTACCATGGAGGTTCAACTCCAATGTCAATGGAACAGCAATAATATGATGCTAGAGAAAGAACTGAACTTCTTTTTTTCTCCAAATGGGACCTTAAAAATTCTTCCTAAAAAGTAATCTTCCTGAAGGCTTCCTACACCTTAGTCACCCGGATAACAGAAGTGGTTTCCACTTTACAAGGTCTCTATTTCTCATACTCTTATCTGGCTTAAAAATGAGAAGACTAGACTGCTCCAGCCTAACATGTACATCTTTGCAAGCCACCAGTGTCTCAACACTTATTTGGGAGATGCAAACGTATGGCCAAATGCATTCATTGCTGATTCAGTCTGCGGCTTCCCTGCTTTTTCTGGGATACATCCACCATCCCGTCCAATGGGAGCTGATGTATTTCCCAAAAATTATAAGGGTAGGACCCAAGCTCCAGTGCCTAAAGCCTTTGCTGCTGCTGAAATTTCATACAAAGATAATTCCCACACGCTGCAGAGTAACCTTACAGCTGGAGCCAAGTGCCAGGGCAGGTATGTTCATCCCTATCACAGCTACACACAGGCAGCAGCCCTGCTTCCAACAAACCTCAGACCAGAAGAATAACATTTCCCTTTGTTTTAGGCAAAATTAATTTTTTAAAAAAAAGCTTGTCATTAAAAAAAAAAATCTTTCCTTCAGCAAAGCCTGGAGAAAACATTTAGGTTCCTACTTGCTCAAATACACAGCTCATGCAGAACTAGCAGTGGCATACATGGCCCCAGGAGAGCAGAGAAAAGCAAGGGAATGTGCAGAAACCTTCTCAAACCCAACCATTAGGAAAGGTTTGCTGACAAATGCACATAAAGCTCTACACCCTCAGCTCAGCAACAGACGTCCTGCAGCACCCTGAACATGCCACAGGCACACGAGTACCAACAGGCCCAGAGCTCTGCCAAGTGCTAAAGTGGGGGAAGGAAGACACAAGAAGATGGTAAGCTGGCAGTGCTCCCTGACACCTTCTGGGGGCTACAACAACAGCACCAATTCCCCTTACATCTTACTCTTGAAGATGTAAGCCTTGAAACAACTGGCAGTGCTACCCCACTGCGGTACCTTTGGTTATCTGCAAAGGAAAACCTGAGCTGAGGGCTGCCCTGGGAGCAGTGGAGTCCTGCTGAGGTGAGCTGGGGTGAACTACCGCTGCAGCAGCCTGGCATGGGGAGCTGGGGCCCAGCCACCCTCAGAATTAGCTCCAGCCCACTGGATTCATCTATCCTGGAAATCCAAACTAATAGAACGACATAATGGTAAAGAAAGGGTATAGCCCTGCTGCTGATGCAAAGAGTACTCTGCCATGCTCACCTGATTTTCACATTTTTGGGACACTCACCAAGTTTCTGCTCTGTCTAAATCCTCTGTCTGCAAGTTCTCACTACCCTAAAGTGAAGCAGCCTGCCTGGAGTTAACAAATCCTTTGACCAGCTTAGAGACAGTCTGAGCTGTTACATCTCCTCATTCCAGAATATTTCCATGACATGATTCAGTTATTTCTGTTCCAAACCATGAAAAAAAATATGGGGCTGATGTCATTAAAATCTCCCAGAGCCTTTGATGTAATTTTAATGTATTACCACACTTCTGTTCTTACAGTTCTCTTGGGCTGAAGTGACACAGTTTTCCAACTGCTCTACCCAAAGCGGGCTGTAACACAGGTTGGGGTGAGTCAGCTCTCCCTGCACACAGCAAAGCAAAGCAATCTTTTTCAACGTTGTAATTCTCAACATAGTCTTCTCAGCTTAATATTCACTATTTTCTCTGCTGGGGAATAAGACCTGCTGGTGCTTTACCCAATAGGTGGCTGTGCAAGAGCTAAACCCTGGCTGTTGAACTGCTCTTTGCCAGCCTCTTGCAGAGCCCTTTTTCTGCACACCTTCTCACGCCCCTGAAACTCTCAGAAGCAGCATAGTCACTCCCTTCCCATAGCAGGGAAACACAGGAAAACAGCAAAGTAAGATTGATAGCCAAGCTATCAACCATTTAAAGGCAACTTTTTGGGGACTAACCCTTTCCACTCACTTTGTCTGGAGTCAAACATGACGCAGAATGAACACCACTGCTCCCATGCATCTGTATTCAGTCACCTTTTGCATTCTTTCTGCTTTGAATGCTCCAAAACATAACATGGTTATACTACACAGCTGTTTCTTAAAAACAAAAAGGCAAAAAAACCCAACCAAAACAAACTTCTGCCAAAAAAAAAAACAATTAAAAACACCATTGGGATTTAACTGCTTTTAAAATGCAGTTCTCACTTGTCTCTTGCAAGAGACAAGACCTTAAAATAGGATCTTTTTTAGAAGCAAAGACACTCTACAAGGCACACCCAGATTATCCCATTTCCCAATAGGATTTTCAGGTGAAAACACACCCAAGGTTAACACACAAAATGAAGGATTTGGCTATCAAAGAAAAATTACAAAAAAACCTCAAATCACTGGAAAATACCATCAGAGAAACAACACTGAGGAGGGAAGAAAAACACACAACAAAATTGAATTGCAGGCTATCCAGCAAGGTCATCCATGGCAATGCCACCCAGAAAGTGTGAGGTTGGGGGCAGGGGTAGAGGCACATATACAAAACTAGTTTGTTTGACAGACTGAAAACATCAGAATGCATGTTTTCATCTCCAATTGCAAGGACAAAAGTGAGAAATGTTATGCATGTTCACTTTACTTGATGTCACATCTTGCCAGTCAGTTCAGTGGCTGTCACCATGGGACATCACATCCCTTAATTCCATTCTGTGGTGTGGCAGTGGTCTGTTCTTTGGCTGAGCTGCAGCAAGGAGACTCTGCAGTAACAACACATTATCTCAATTTCTTTTTCTGCAAGGAAAGCGATCAGTATTTTATGACAAAAATTCCTGGCTCACAGTCCTATAGCTTTGTACAGCTTTTCAGCAGTCCACATACTGATGCTGCTTCTGATCCCCAGTCCATGTGAAGGACAGTTAAGGGTTAACTATTCCACATTTTTCAAAGAATTGAAGATTATTTACTTGTGTTTCCATTCTTTGATGGGAAGCCATAAAGCCCCCCCCAGACTGTCCAGACAGAAGACAACTCTAGCCTTGAGGAACAGTTAACCACATCCTCCTTTTGAGGGTTCTGTGAACAAATACTAAGTTTAGGTAGTACAGTTTCACAGATGAGAGTATTATAATAAGCATTACAGGACATGAAGCAAACAGCGGGAAGCCAGTGTCCTGGAACAGACTTGAGGCTCCCAGCATGAAAGGGGGTCACAAGTACAATCCCCAACAGTCGCAGGAACCACTCTTCTGCACGTAAGGATTTCACATTCTCATCTGAAGACCTCTTGCTCTATGGAAGTGATTGACCATCACAGCTTTAGAAAAGAGCTGATGACACAACATGGAAAAGGAGTAATTTAGCCAACAGATCTTTATATATCTGCTAAATATCCCTGAGCCTCATCTATTGACACAGTCACATCCATACTATCCAGGACACAGCAGTGTAGCTGTGTACATGCCATGCTCTAAGCACAATCAAAGGTGTTGTGATCCACAGCTATTCCAAGACTAATAATTTCCTGTTGCTGTTTTGGGGCATTCCTTCTGTTCAAATCACTTGCAGCTTCTGTACACATCACATGTACCTGGGTCTCCCAAGGGAACGAGCAATTTGCATCAGTAAAATCACTCTTTTGCTGGCCAAACTCAATACAGATTTCTAAATGGAGAAAACAGAAGCATTATGAAAACATTGCCCATCCAACTGCATTCATACCAACACAGACAAGTATCATCCCTGACTAATTTCCCATCCTGACATGAAACATTAGCAAGTAGTTCATGTAAACCAAGCTTAAAAGGTCAGCAGTTACTTGCTCAGCATTTAAAAGGATGCCAAATTTTTCACAGAATATAGCTGTCTCTTCTCCATACACACCAGTAATGCAGTGAATTTAGCTCTGAAGCAAGATTTCAGAAGCTCTTTTGTTGCTCTTGCTGTTGTTTTTAAACAAAGAGTTCTCCAGAGATCATGCAACCTGGAGAAAATTATCAGCCAACACAGGGTCTTCTCAAACCCCAAACACTTTTCACTCTCACTTCTGAATCAAGTCCTTTAGCTAAATGTCCAGGCTCTTAAAAAGGGCCTTAAAATTGTGACAGAGTGTTTTCCTCACATTTTTTTAAAAAAAGAAATTCCGGAGAAGCAATTTGTGCAAACAGCATTAATTAAATACGGTACTGCTAGCAGTTTTCAGTCTTTTCAGCCAGCTCAAAAAGATTCAGCATGCTTCCCCCGGTGCCACACACCCAAAGCTTCCTCAGCATTTAGCTTCTTTTTCTGCCTTACCTCTTTGCTACTTTTCTGCTCAGAAAAATATCCACAAAAATAACCAATGAAACCTCTGCATGTTGCAAGCTGGGGTATGAAGTCATGGAGAGGTATCTGGTCATCATCAGGCAACTGTTTCCAGAGAAGAAACTGTATTCTTATGTTTTTATTCAAAAACTGTATTACTTCTATCAATGCCCACCATCCCAAATGTTATAAGGCATCTATCAGGTCTGTGTACAAAACTTCGTGAGCAAAAAGTATTCTTCAGCAGCACCACAAAGAAAGAACTGCAGACAAGTCACATGTTGAGAGGTTGGGCTCTGTGCTCTTGGTAAGGGCGAGAAGCATCTGCAGATCCGTGAAACTGGGACGCAAAAGCTGAAGTGAGAAGTTGAGGAGAGTTAGGCTGAACCTTTGGACTGGAGGGCAAGTGCTCATTAACGAGGGGAACAACTTGGGAACTACTCATTACTTCCCACCTGCCTTATTCCAAATCTCCCACGTCAAAAGAACTGATTAATTCTCACTTGGAAAGGCAAAAATCCCTGCAAGGCAGGGAATGTGCTGCCGGAGGCACAAGTGAGGGGGAAAAAAAAAAAAAACGGATGGCTGGGGCCTAGTGGCCTACATGTGGCTGAGATGAAGGTAGAAGTTTCAATTTTACTTCCATGGATTTTAACAGCAGTAAGAGCCAGGGCTTACTCAATTGGGATTCCTAAAAATAGCACTTGCCTAAATAACCACATAGGACCACATGGGGCTTCATTTTCCTTAACTAGCTTTTGATCTAATGGAATTCTTCAGTTAAGTAAAAGAAGAAACAGGGTCTTTGTGGTGAAAGCACATGATCAGGAGTTAGGAAAACTGGCTTCTCCTCCACACTGCTACAGATTTGTTGTTTAGTCTTTCATACAAAACAATATAGCTCTTTAAAGTACCTTTCCACTTCAGACCAAAACCTACGACTGCATTTAAAAGCTGAAACATCCGTGCCAACTTTGCTCCTTCCAGCCAGCCGTGCAGCCAGAGCTCAGTGCCGGACACAGGCTCTATCCATGAGCCAGACAAGGATTCAAACAATTAGCCTGGTTGCACTCCACACCTCGAAGCTACACTGGCTGCAATAGAGCTGAGATAAGAAAAGTTTTGGTATGTCTCCAGGTACTGCATTTATCTTTCTGCGCTGTGCTGCCACTGTCCTCTGCATTCACTTGCCTCACACAGGAGGTGAAAATTAGGCTTCTTGTCGTTGCAAGCACAGTGCAGTAAGCACTGGTAGAGTGTTTGTCTAGCAGCCTAAGATGCTCAAATCCCACAGCAAACTAAGGCAGCTAATGCACCCAACACAAGGAGGCAGAGCTGCAGCTCAGCGAGGTTGGAAAGCACAAGAGCAGAGCGGAAGCAACACATGCTGGTATTTAAAACAGTCAACAAGCAGCAAGTAACCTGGTAAGACCTCTGAGACCTTGACCAGGATAGACAAGCTCTGCCCTGCCAGAACCAGCTGCTTTCCTAAGTTTGCAGAACTCTACCTGCTTCCCACACGCAGGAGAGGGCTGCAAAGGGCTCACAGCTGAGATGCATCCTCCCACCCTGTAACCTGCCAGCTGAGCTGAATGCTTTCCCCAAAACTCCCTTCCACCCTCCCCAGCCATCGCGTGAGCAGCGACAGCTGAGGGCTCCCGAGATGGGAGTCCCCACAGGAGCAGTTTTAGGGAGAAGACACTGGACAGCAAGAGCCAAGCTGGAGTGAACTGTAACAGCAAATTAACTCCTTCCCTGGCTGCTAGGAAAGTGAGCTGAGCCCAGCACAAGAGGAGGAGACATTTCAGCAGCCACACTACAGAGAAAGGACACCTGACAATACATTTAAACAACGCAAAACATCCTTCCCAATGCCTGCAGCAAGTCAGTTCCTATCCTAAGAATCTAATATTTGGGCCCACAAGCGCTTGCCAAGTTGTCAACATGGCCTTTGATATCAGAAAGCTTTGAAACCCCTGCCTTAAAGGCCAACACTTACTTCTCCACCCATATTTGAAAGGCAAGATGCCTGAAAGCTATAGAACTATTTTAACACTGAACATGCAGGAGTCTACGCCGCAGAGCGGACACACTGGCTGGGAACTGCACTTGGAAAACTAACAAGTCCCCTACTGCTACAATAACCGTAGCTGCGTAACGGAAGACATGCCAGGGATCGCAGGAAGCTCAAGCCTTCCAGCGCTTTCTGAAATCTCCATGGGGAGATCAGGCCAAGGAGCACCTTGTTTAAACCTATGCTAAATCCCAGGACAGCAAGGAATGTGGGGCAGAGAGGATAAATTGCCACCATTTTCCTTAAAAAAAAAAAAAAAAAAAAAAAAAAAAAAGACCAAAAAACTCAAACAAAAACAACCCTGCTTAAATCAAGTTTTGCACCAAACTGAGGCGTTATGATTGTTTGTTTTCGCTCAGGGGGGGAAAAGGATAGTCAGTAAAATGTTATTTCCCCACACGTCAACAGAAAACCCATGCATCCCACCCTGCAACTCAAACATTACAGCTTCATGCTTTTTTCATCTAGATGTAATCCATTCTCTATTTTACTTCCGTTCCTTTTCCAGGGGGTATTGATGTAAATGCCATCTTCCAAAGTCAGAGGACCTCTTCTTCGACCCTTTGCTTTCTGAGTTTCGTCCCCAACTTCACAGCTGAACGCACTACAACCCCAAGCATTCATTCAGGCCCAAGAGGACTCCACAGCACACAAGATGCTGAGACCATATCATGTGCCACAATCTACCAGCTCTGACCATGATGAGCACCAAGGCCCCAGCCCTCAAATCTGCTGCCACTCCAAACTCATGATTGCACTCATACACAGCAGAGCCATCCACCAACTGTTCAAAGTACCTCCCAGACATGAACAAAACAGGGCAGCACATGTTTCAGTAGGAGTTGAGTCTTTCTACTTTGGCACAGCAATTTAGGAGCTGTAAGACAAGCACTAAGGCTGGTCTGATCCAGCCTTTTACAAGCTTTACATTTCACACTGATGTTATCAGCAAGTAAATCAAACACACTGCAAGCAAAAGAATTTTTCATGTGTTTTTCCTATATGCATTCCTCTCAACTGAGTGTTCCGGATACATTAATTGTTTTCTGACAGTCATCTATCCAATTAAGATCTGCTCCTTCCTTCCTTCCTAATTTTGCCAGTATGTTACACAAAATTTAGTTGCTGACATGTTCCAACAGGGACAAGAGGAATGATCAGTAGAGATTAAAGCATGCCATGGATCAGACAACTTTTCCAACAACTGACAAATGAAACGCAAAGCATCTTGAAAGGAGAGGTTTACAGAGATGGCAACTCTCGTATGATGGTTGGCCCCAAGATCATCACCATTTCTGCCAGTTGTCAAAAGTGTTTTGTATTGCATTTTAAAAAATGGTAATTAAATCCCCAAATACACACAAGAAGAGAACCCACAAATGTCATGTCTACATTTTATTAATTCAAATCCAAGCAAGACCATATAGGGTCATCTCTAATATGTACTAAATAGCACCACAGGAGCTCTCTTCCAGGTTACATACAGGCAGAATCATCAATAAAGCTAAGATGAAGGTGATGTGCCCTTATGGATTACTTTCGTTAACACAAACATCCAAGTTCTGCAGTCATTAGGCATAGGCACTTGTCAAGGACTTCAAATCAAGAGCTTGTCTGGTCGTAAACATCTTGGTAAAGAGTGTGCTATTTTAAGAGACCAGCACCTATGGCTCAGCTCCAGATGAGCAGTAAATGAACCATCCACTCAATCCACCAACAGAGTAGCTAGTGGTAGGTTTTGTTTTCAAATAAAGATGCTACTGATTATACATCAGCAAGAAGTCAAGTTGCAAGGCATTAACTAGTATGCTCTCATCTCATTTTCCCACCAGCAACATGATTCTCAGATCCAAGTTTTATTGCTCAATAGCCATAGCTTCTGCCAAAAATCACAAGGGAGCCAGGGGGAGGGGATGGCAAATATGAAATGGGACAACAGCTGTCAAGGTAATTTGATAGCAGCAATGGTTTCTTGAACCAGTGGACACTCTTGAGAATGTGAGCCAAGGCCTCCAGGCATCCACAGAAAAGCCAAGTAAGATAAAGAACTTGGTGAGAGAGCAGATACAGATGTCTGAGACAGAGGAAAGAACAAAGAAAGCCAAGGCCATCTAACTTCTAAGAAATTCAGTTTTCCAAACAAAAAAAAAAATTCAGAGCAAGTGTCCAAATGAACCCTCCCAGCCATGAAGACAAACCATCTTTTGTTTGAAAAATGTTTGCAAGTTTTCCCAGTACTCTTTCCAAAAACATCTCAAAACTACAACACCCAAACAGAGAAGAGGAGTGAAGAATGGGCTGACAGATTAAAAGATCAAGTCAATAACCCTCTACAGGTTGTAATCTAACAACTTCTAATAACAAGTAGGCAGCTGCATTATGAGATTCACATACATTAAACTTAGCACAAGTCGATTCATAATAAACCAATGCCCACAGTCAAAAGTTGTGTCCGCATCACAGAAAATACCCAAAAGGAAGAGTTATCGGTGGAAACTTCGGCAATGAGTCATACCCTTTGGCAGAATAGTAAGAAGAAAGCTCTTTTGCTTGTGTCTATGTGGCACCTGTTCTTGGTAAAATTAAATGGATCACAGAGACGTGCCAGAAACACAGGCGAGCACAAACAGCAAGGCAGGAACATGTTAGCTGTGACAAGTGCAGCAGAAGGAAGTCAGACACTTTAATGACAACTCTCTTCAGTAGGTTTTACTCTTCTTTTTAGGATAGTTTTAATTTTCTGTATTTTATGCTTGAAACTTTTCCCATCCACTGAACAACTGCAGTATTTTTATGTTCCCTCTCTTCCCAGGGCTTCTGGATTCTCCTCAACCACCCCTATATACAGGCTTGTCTTAGCAATCTCACAGGACTTTGCAATAGCTGGGAGAAAAAAAAAAAGGCAAACAGAAATGCTCATAGCTTTGTTCAGTATTATTGCCACCTGCTACAGACATGTGACATACCAAGAAACATGTACCCACAGATGCATTTTGGCAGTGATCACGATGCAGATCAATTGTTTCTTCATGCTGAAGTTAACATTTTGACTGACACTAATGCAGTTAGTCATTTATGTTAAATACAGCTTATTCTGATAGGGAAATAAAAAACAGATGACAACTGGCTACTAGAATTTAGCATCAAATTAAAAATCAAACTGCAAACCTAGTTCAACATTCAGTTTCTCTAGTTAGATCTTCAAACATTGTGCCTGGGCAAAGCAGCCCCTGGTTTGTCTAACTGGGGCTGCAGACCTCCCCCAAGCATTGCAGCTCCCTCACCTGGCCCTTGAGGGACCATCTATTGCTATTTTTGAAAGCGCTTAAGAAAAAAAGCCCTCACCCAACACAGGAGTTTTTGCCTTAAGTCCTGGTCCTGCAGAGCAGACATCCGACCTGGAAGAGGAGGGTGGCCTCTGCAGGCCTCCTGACCCTAACAGGGGCAGATAAAGAGAATCCACAGAATGACTGCCTCGAAGCCAAACAGGTTTAACAGCCCTGCACCACCTCTGAGGCAAAAGGCAATTTGCCTGGTATGTCAGCGATAAAACGTGCCTGTGTCGAGGTGAAGGTAATGAGACATCTCCCCCATGCCACTTCAAAAGGTTAACAACTCAAAGGTTGCAACACTCCCATCTCCTTGCCTGCAAAGGCTGTCCTGCCTAGTCCCACCATCACTCCCTTTGGCTCCTCGTTCCAACACAGAAGGATTAAAGATTAAGGAAAAATAATTCTATCTAAAATTAGAAATCTACTTCTGTTACTTTTGGTAGCAATTCAATGACACTTCTGAATTTGCATTTTACTGAAGGTTACCATTCACTCACCTCTTCCTTTAGTGAGTCAAAGGAAGAAGAATGAACTAATCCCTGTCCTCGCCTTCCATGCACAAGCCAAACTCCTGGGACAGAGATGAGAAAACGGATCATGCCTTCACTGTCCCAGTCACATCCATTTTCTGAATGGGACAAGCAGGAAAATTCTCAGCTCCTCCCTCCTGTTCCTATCTCCTATGTCAAAGAAAACAATGAAGAGCCAGGTCATTATGATCACAAGCACAGCACAACTCTTCATGCCACAAAAATGGTGCCCTGGATTACGAGTCAACACCAAGCTTCTGCACTAACGGACACTTTAATCAGACATCAGTCACTAACGGAAGTATCAAGAGACATAGTGATAACGGTATCATCAGGACACAGGTCCTTTCAATTCTGTGTCACGAAGGCAGGTCCACCCTAGGGAACAACCATCAGGTCAGTGACAGAACCCAGTCTGTCAACACCCTCAGAAAAAGCAGGACACACAGAGTGGCATACTGAGGAGGCTGCCTGCACCACCCTAGAGCAGGGTTGGACCATCACAAGGAGAAGTCTTGCACACCCCCTTAACTGTTGAAAAATACCTAGTGGGCTGCACTTCCCCCACATGGAAAAATGGAAGAGTCCAGCTAAACCATCCTTTTTATCCCAAACTAATAGGATTCACCAGCAGTGAGAACAGACTTGGATCTGTGCCACTGCATCCCTCTCAGCCAGCTTGCTGAAGATTCCTTGGAATGAGTGGCAGTGAGGAACAGTGCAGTGTCACCCTCTGGTATAACTGACCTGTCCATGGTGCAAGAACAAGTTTCCAGTGGCACCAGGATTAACAGCTCAAGACTTTCTGGCTCATGAGGGAGTCAATACGTTTACTCATACTTGGGTTACCACCTTGTCAGTAGCAAGAAAAAAGGACAGCCACCTGCATGTCTCTCAACGCTGGGAATTTAAGCACTAACAGGTTTGCCACTTAAGGACTTGCCTACTACGTTTTCAGCCCAGAAAAACAGGAAAGTATTTAATACATAATTAATCCTAAATTGGACGTTAGTTTAAAACTGTCTGAAAGCAAAAGTCAAGCAGCACAGGATAAAAGGATGAACGGCATCTCTGACACAGTAAAGAAAAAACAACATATCAAACCACTCCGTGTCAGTAAGAGGTAAGAAAGCACCCAACAATGAACTCTACAGCAGCAATTTAGTAACCATAAAGCTGCACAGAACAGAACACTAACCATGGGTGATTCACCTAAACTGTCTCTACACACTTGCCTAGTGGATGGCCTCATCTCATCTATAACCTAGTCTCTTTCTGTTTTTCCTTACCTACTGCCAACAAATAGTGCCAGGAGAACTACATGTTGATCTGAAAAAGGAGAGTGAAAATGCTGAAGACATTGACAGCCAAGGAACTCAGGGCAAGCGAAACAAAATCTGAGTCACTGGAGGGGCTGTCAGTCTAAAGAAAGTTGCAATCATCATGTAATGAAGCTATTACATGAACATTAAACCAAACTCCTATTATAGAACTTAAATTACAGTAGACAAGCTGAAACATACTGGCTCCCACAAAACCAATTCAGTTCATACAAGAGAAAAGGATAAAAATGCATCCTCATTTGACAGCAAAGTAACTGAAGTACAAGGAGAAGGTGTCACAATCAACTACAACTTTGGACAGTGCTAGGAAGTCCAAAAGATAAAACCCATCACTTTATCCTTGCCCAGCTCTCAATTCATTTGAAGCAGTTATGCCCTTGATTTCCTTGAGTCATTTTTCCATATTGAAGGAAAAAATGCAGGAATAGGAAAATTAAGTCTCAGTTTCACAAGGATTAAAAAAAAACCCAAAAAACAAACAAACAAACACCAAAACACAAAAAAACCCCAAACAAGTTTGTTCTTATTTGTAAGAACTTCTGCATCTGGTCGTATCTTGAGGGTTTTTTTTTAATGTCCCAGTCACCCTCAAAGTCACCGAAAACACTGAGATGAGAATTCCTTTTGTTAGGAGAATTGTTCACAAGCACTACCACAGCAAGACTTTTTCCTCCCAGGAACTACATGCTGCCTCTAACTGTCAGAGTACATGTTTAATCACAGCACACACTCATTCCTTGTCACAACTACTAACTGCGGCACTGGAGAAGATGGTTAAAATAATCTAATTTCTTAAAAGAATCTTTGGAGTTTAAAGCATTTCATTCCCTCCTAATGTTCACTCTAAAAACAGGACACTGCTGTCCTAGTGCTTTTCAAAGCAAAAATTCAGACACTACTAAAATCCCCAAGCCTACCAGCTTCTTCACGGTGGCTCTTTGCTCAGCATCCTCCTTTAAACCTTTCAAGCACTGCTCTAGGCACTCAACTCTTTCTATTGGTCAGGAGGTAGATTCAAGTACAAAACAAGGTACCTAGAAACAGCTTCCAAGTGTGTTTCCAGGCAGAGATCAATCTGGTAGTGGGAACGATGGCAAATGACAGACCATCATCAATACAAACTTGGTAAGATACATTTTCTTAATTTCTCTAACCCATGCTTGGATTAAGATAGTCCACACAGCTGTTACTTCCAGGATGGCTGCATGTCTGTCTGAAAAAAAGTATGTACAGATCCCTCTGGAAAGCCGAATAGTTTAAATACAAAACCATCAGGAATAACAGCTAGACAACTTCCCCATTTCTGAATATTTTCCTTGAAACTTTTTGGCTGGAGCCTGTGCATTGCATAGGGCTGAGAAGGCTATTACTCTTGGAAGCTATACTCCCAAATTCTTTCCTTTACTGGAAGATGTGAGGTTGATGATTTGCAAAGAAGAAATGTATTAAAGCCTCTTACCACTGGACCATGTTCAAACAGCAGGCAAGCACCAAGTTTAAACCCAGTTTCCAGGGCAGGAATCAGAAATGAAAATGCCCTCAACATTAAAATGTATGCATGTCTTCACTCTACCCCACGTGCTTCTGAAGTGTCTCTCTCAAAATAAAACAAAGCTTGTTCAAAGATTACAGCAAAGACTGGAAAATTCAAAACAGCTGCTCTGGGAAGAAAAAAAAACATTAATAGAGCCACTGACATCAGAGCTCTCCTGGTAGACCTCTCATCCCATGCACAGCCAGTGTTCCCATACAGAGAGGAGGAGCAGAGACTGGGATTCCCATCCACGGTGCATCACATACACAGGGAAACCTTCATCCCCACCCTTAACCCCAGGGGCACTGAAGAAAGCAGGAAAAAAGAAAGCTACTCTATTTGCTTGCTCATTGACTGCACACACTACAACTGTATTCACAGGTTCAGCTCTATGACTGGCATCAAGCAACAGATTGCTGTAGTTCTTGGAGCCTGCATCCAGTAGGTAATTTTTTCACTGCCACAGCTGCCTTCCTCAAACTCTAACATCGGGGGATTCCCATGCTGGAAAGCATCACCCCCCACAAAGACTTCCTACAGGATGAACAGTGCAACTTTTCCATTTCTTTTCCAGGTTCTCCTTGGGAGCCTTCAGAAAACACAACAAAAGCTGAATTAAACTAGCACACTACCAGTAAAGCAGTTTCATATTAGCAATCGCAAATCCCCACTGGGCCTTTGTCAAACATACAGAAAGACCCAGAAAACTGTCAGTCCTGATTATGATGGAGAGGCTGGGTCCATCATATGGGATCAGAGCTTTAAGCATGCTGTGATCGTTGTAAGGGTCACAGGAAAACACAAACACACTAGCACAGAAGGATCAGAAAGTGGCTTTTCTCTACATGACATACAAGTAAGTCTCCCATTTCTCTTGCAAGTGAACATTCAAACCTTTAGTACCTGACATTGAGTCTGAAGTACACTGTACAGCATTTTTACTAAGAGAGATATCAACAATGACTTGGAAAGGGATCTTGATTTCTCTAGGAGAAATCCCATCCACGTAGTATAAGCAATTCTTCAACACTAAGAGAAGGGAAAAAAAAATACCTCCCATGAGCAGTGTGAAGTTCTTGAAATTCACTGTTTTGAAATTAGTGTTTTCAAACCTAACCACTCCAAAAGGCTCCAGGCAAATTGGAACATCAACAAGAAGATAAAAGTTATTCCCCATGAGGGTAGGGAACCAGCACACAACAAAACCAGACCACATCTGAAAAACAGCATAAATCCCAAACCTCTACAGCCATGTAGTCCATATGGAGAGCCTCTCACAGGTCTGCTGCCCCAGCTTCCAGTGAGGCATCTCTTATTCCTCTATTCTGCTGGAAGAAAAGGAAGACCTATTGCAGTGAGTCTTCAAGGTACTTTGAGAGGTTCTTCCTCACCCAATCCCAACACACTGCATCAAGATACTTAAGTAAAAGCTGAAAGTCAAAATGCTAAAAAGCTTTATCTCATGTGTAACCTCAGTTACACAGCAGCAGAAAAAAATCCCCACACAAATTCACAGAGCAAAATATATCTCACTAATTTATCCACCTTGAATCAAAAAACATAATGATGTCTATATTTCAAGTTAGAGCTACTGAATAACTAATTCACAATTCTGGCCTACTTGAACAAGTAAAAAATTGAACTTCTTTACTAGATGCCCTGTAATACCAGCTGAAGGTCCCTGTCTGCACTGGCTGTGTTTGGGAATTGTAACTGTAAGAGCTGTTCTTGCTTTCCAACGGAAAGATGTCCCAGGCAAGATAGGAAGAACTAAACATGCAGCTTGCCTAAAACCCACAGCCACACCTGCTTTCAATGCCAGATTGTAAATTTTTATCAAGAACAAGTTCACACCAGCAGATTTTCTTCCTATTTGTAGGAATCTAGAAATTGCTGACAAGCAATTCACAAGCAATAAAAGCAGGTAACTGATCGTCCTTGTCCTCACATAACTGCTGCATGGAAAGGGGTCTCGCAGGCTGCACTTTGAACTGCCCAGTGCAAAGGGTAGGCAGGACAATCTTCTGAAAGTCGGAGGTGGAGTCCTGGAAGAAAACCAGAAATGCAAGATCCTTCCTAAAACTGTTTGCTGGCAGCAGAGTATCCAACCAAGGCAGAACCAGCATTTTTGTGGCCCTCATTATCCTTGGACAAATGGGGAAAATAAAGCCTTGTTCACCTCCACAAAGATCAATTGTCACAAAAGGCTGTGTCACATCACTATGAGAGATTACACCACAATAAAAATACTCACTGTAAAGAATACCCCAACTTTCATTCACACTTGCTGTGGGAAAGAACCTCAAGGAAGTAGCCCAGTCTCCAGGGCGCAGTTCATCCTGAAAAGAGCAATTCTACCACACCACTCTCATTTGAAGAGCGGCTCCTTTTGGGACTGCCAGCAAAAGAATGGTGTAATCCCAACAGAAAGGATTACAGAAACCATAACTATACAGATCTTTTGTTCTGAATGTATGCGTTCATCTCCTGGCCTCAGTGCCTTATGCTGGAGCAAAGCTCCTGCCCAGTTAATTAGTAACTGCAGCCGAGTCCTGTTAACTCTGTCCTGTTAACTTGTAAACTCTTGCAGCCTCCACAATCATCAGGTTTCTGCTCCCAGATTGACAGGCACCAATCCTTCAAATACAATTCCATGATGAGAAGGGCTGTTGCTTCATAAACACTGAAATTATTACACCAAACACTTCACAAGTGAAATGCTTCAATATAAAGAGACACAAGTAAATCCCAACCACATAAGCCTTCTTTGCTTTGAGGTTTCTGTTTAACCTATGGCTTGGATATTTTAAGACAAGTTGGTTACAAGGCAAGTTGTTTTTCTAGTATTCTTTCACTAGTCCTTTCAAGCAGGTATCATCACCAGTAGATGAAGAGCAAGTCTGAGTCATGTTTTTAAATCACAAAAATAACCACAAACACCCATGTAGGAATCCCAAATTCAACATGTCAGCCAACCCAGAAAAGAAACACCTCTGGCATTACAGGTTGTGTACTACAACAATCCAATCTTCAAAGGCAAACAACCTATATGATGCCCCATAGACAGCATGGAAGCGTGGAAAATCCTGGAAGCTATTATTCATTTCAGTGAAAACTGTCTGTCTACCAAAACTCTGGAAGGCTCCTAGGTATTTTTAACAGAAAACACAACAACAACGGCTCAAATATTCACAAGGGTTCCTACCTGTGACCCTTCAGAGTGGCAAATTACTACAGACAAAGCCACAAACAGGGAAGAGAACACTTCTAAGTAAAGGAGGACAAAAAAAAAGTAAAGCGTTAATGGAGACCATTTTTAATGAATCAAAGCTTTGTTATTATTGAGAACCAAGAATGAAAAGATAAGCTGACGTGGCTACTGTGTTAAGAACATTTGGCACATGCAAGTCCAGTCAAAAGAACACTCAGTTCCTCTCCAAGCTTGATGGATCTCACTGCCATCTCTCCTTCTGCTACTGCAAATTTGTGTTTCAAGCTGGAGCATCAAATAGTGACCTTTTAAGCCCATTTTGTGAAATACATTGTAGTGCCTGATGTCCTGGAGTCATAAGATTAGAGGGGGTTTCAGTTTGGTTTCTTGTTTGGTTTTGCATTTGGGGGGTTCCTTGAGAAGCTATGGGAAAACTTCAGTTCCTCTGCCTCCAACTCATAACAAGACGTTTTGCAGAATTAGAATTTTATTACTCCATGTTGTACAAAAAGGTATTTAGAACACTATAGGAACACCTCACCCATTCCAAGTCATTTCTTTCTCTTCCCTACATCTACCTCTCTCTAAGACCACCTACACCAAACTGATGAGGTCATCTCTTCCCCTTACAGTTCTTTAACCAGTCTCTCTTTCCATGCCCTTCTCACACATGCTTTGTATGTCACACTTAGCCCTGGTTTATTCCCAGCATAGCTTATTCTATCAACTCTTGGGCCATGCAGATTTCTTGGCCAAGGGAAAAGACACATTTCTCCAAAAGGTTAATGACAGATGTATGTATCTCATTTTCTATGGTTATATATTGGCGAAAAGTGAAACAAAACCCCCATCGCTTGGTAGTCCTGAAATGACTCAGTGACCTTGGAAGGAGCGAGGTTGGATTAACCACCTGGTATGGACTGCTAGCCATGTGCTGTGGGCAGTAGCTCATTAGCAACAAGTATTTACACTCCTATTTGTACCTGGTAGGCTGTAATTCAGGACCTTGTCAAATTAACAAGAGTGCCAGGTCGCACTCACTGGGGTATGATTCAGAGTACTCTGTGTTGAGGGCTGGTTTCACAAGCTCCATTAGTGAAATCGAAAGGGACTCAACAGTGGAAGTGCCATTGGCCTACCTAGACTGGCAATTGCATCACAACTCTGTAAAAGCACATAAGCAAATGCAAAAGTGAGCTCTTGCTAAATATGAATGAAAAAACCACAGCTTGGTGGTCTACAGACTCGCTCAGCACTGCTTGGCCACTGCTTTCACTTTCATCCTACTTGATCCTGATTAAGCTGCTGTAAGACTGACTTAGGACTCTTAATATTGAGCAGACATTAAATGTTTAAAAGAGGTGAAGTAGTGAGACTCTGAATCCTCCAAGTCTTAATTCCTGTGCACTAGGATGTGTACCCTCCAAGTGACCAAGACAAAATTTGACACCAGACAACAGCAGGAAGATGAGCAGATCTTGTCACAGTCTAGTGGCATTCATGTTCCAAGTTAAGCAGCCTAATAACCCCCACATACTTCCCACCACTATGATGATTCCTTCAGTAAAACAGGGAGGAGACATGGGCTCATAACACGTATGAAGTGGGAGGTAGCTCACACCCTCATTTCCTAAATTACCACCTAGAGTGATACCATACCCTGACAAAACAAAACCTACCTATGGATGGCTTCATACAGAACTGACAATCAGAAATGTACTTCTAGATCCACCTCTCTCTGCCACGAGCACTACACAGAGAGGAGACACCCACTACTGGTGTTCGTTTCTGTGCAAGAGCTGACAAAGGTTCCGTGTTGATTAGACATGCTCACAGAGAGAAATAAGCATCTAGGGCTATTTAATAAAGACAGTATCTTTAGTCCCAGAACTTCCTGAATCGCAGCCTGATGAGTAAGCTTCCGTGGGGAACAAAAGAAATTGGCTCTTTTCTTTCTAATACTTTCTCTAAGCAGCCTCAGCCATTGTCAGAAATTACCTACTGCAGAGGATTCACTGTAATTGTTCTTATGCCCTCAAAGTCAACTGAAGTTCAGTGAGAAAATGTTCTGCTCCTCAGAACCTCACGTCAGCAGAGAAAAAAATGAAACTCAAAAAAAAATCTCAGACCTGGAAGGACACTGTGATGGTTAAACGACCTGATCAGTTTCTTACACTAATGAATTTGCTCAGAAGTTGATATTCTGCCTCTTTGGTCTATCCTGCTCCAAAACTGGTGCGAAATGCCGTTGGGCTGCACAGACTGACCTGAAGTTTACATCTGTGCCTATTACAGATAACCTCTACAGACACAGAGAAAGCAGATAGGAGCATGGTTCACTTGTGGTGGAATTCACTCCCATCAGCTTCAGCACAGGAAAGCATTTGCTAACTGTGCAAACAGCTGAGGGGAGGAAAAGGCAACTTCTTGTGCTTGTCAAATGACCATTTAATTCACTTACTCCTCTCCCTGTCAGCCACCTGAAACACATTTCTTCCTACTCTCTGCAGCAGAAGGACTCCTCAGCTGGGCTCCTTACCAAGGCTGCTCTCCTAGTAGATGCTCTTCTCCTGGTGTCTATAAAATGCTCCCAGTAGGGAGCCCAGGAAGAATTGGAGCTGCTCCCTGATGTACTCCCCTTGGAGCCTCTCCCTCAGCATACCAGCAGGAGGGCTGCCTGCAGTAACCCACATCCGCTGCTCTCCAGTGGAACAGGCACGCATCCCCCAGGAGCTCTGCAAGGCCAGCAAAGCTCTTGGCACTGCAGTACCTGCGGGTGCTGCGCTGTCAGACAGCCAAGGAACAGTTTGTCACGAGGCAACCCCCACCCCCACATGCAATTTTTGTTCAGGGAATAAATCCGCAGGCATAGCATGCTAAGACTTCTGTTTCTTGGTGGCAAATTCCTTCCCACCTACCACTCCCCTACTCTCCTCACACAGAAAAGTCTCCATACTGAACCTCCTCAACACTCTCTCTGTTACATGAATTTCCCCAAAAGGATCAGCGGAGGTGCCTTTCATTAGCTAAGCAGCCTTGAAAACGATATTGTTTTCCAAGAAGTTTTATGAGCCCTTCATAATCCCAGAAAGGATTTATGTAGTTTCTTCCAGTTTCTCATAATGCTGCAGTCACAGGGTTACACAGAAAAAGTGCCCAGAAGACAGACAAGCTGCTAGTAAATTAGCAAGTGAGCACTCAGACCTACTAAATCAAAGTTACTCAAGACAAGACCAAACCCAGATTCAGCAGGTCATAAAATTTGAAAGGAACCAGGACAGAAGCCACCTACAAACCTGGATTAGAGCTGCACCAGAAAGATAGGTGACCTACTAACAAAAAAGGCCCCTCAGACCAAGTGACCTAATAACAGAAAAAACCCTCAGACCAACAATAGTAATGGAGAACTTTGGCTCCCTGGACTACAAATTACTTGCTATCCTACCTGTTTCTAAAAAGAGGATCTATGTGCTCAAAAGAGAAGTAGGTCTAGATATTCCTCTCTGCACTCAAAAGTCAGAGGTTTATGTTTCAGGTTGCTGGAACTTGGTTTTCTTTCACGGGGGAGGAGGAACTAGAAAAGAAATGGACAACATTTTTCCCCAATGTCCACTCTAAATCAATCACCAAACATACATGCTACTAAAACCAGACAATACAAGACCAACAGAGCCTGAAGAAAGTGTCATCAAGCTAAATCTGACAATGTTTTTAGGAAAAAAAAATCTTTTAAGGTCCAGTTGGCAATGAGTTTAATAAGGACTCTACAAGTGTTCTCAAGGCTGCCATGGGATTCAGAAAATGAGAGCTCAGAACTGCTGCACGGTTATTGTGACTTCTTTGCAACACGTTTTTAAGCTGTGATCTGTAGCATAAAATAATAGTGGAAGCAGATATAAATAAGATCAAAACATATGATTCAAAGTCCCCAGATAAGGAGAACTCCAACTGAGAAACTGTTGCCCTCCAAAGCCATCCAGGCCACCAGGAACACAGCCGTAGAATGGCTCGCAGAAAGTGGGCCAATCTTGAAATATTAGTATTACAACATGAGGCTTTTCAAGCTGAATTTTTGCAGCTCCAGCAGACAGGGAGCTAGAAATAGAATGCATTGGATTTAGGATCATACATGCAGAGATTTGCCTGTGAAAAACACCAAGAGCAAGTGCCAGAGAGCATTTAAGCAGAGACCTAGGAAGACTGTCAAAAAGGAACAGAAAACAAGGGAAAAAAACCAAAACAAAACAAAAAATCCACACCAGGTCTATACACATGTTGACAAGAAAAAGAAGGTCAATGGAGACAGCTCACCAGCTTCTTTCCAAAAATGACGGTGGCTCATTCAATCCCTGCTGCAGATTAGGAACCACAACACAAACCAATCCTGGAACAGGTAACGCCTCGCACCCCTTTACAGCAATGGCCAACATTAGATTAGCTGGGAGAGAAGTCCTTTAAATGAGATATCTCTCTGCTCTGAGCAAAGTCAGGCAGGCCCTTTCCTGGGCCAGTAGAAAAGGCACCTTAGACTCCCTTGCATTAAATCTGAAAGACTGAATTCAAGTTAAGCTTGAAGTCAGTCTGCTCAACCTGTAGACAAGTGGATTTGACAGGTCTGGTAGAAGTTTAAGGTCTGTTTTTAGAACAGAAAAATTGCATCTATTTCAAAAGCTACTTATTTATTTGCAAATAAACCATGCTTTTTGGAGGAGAAGCTTGTTTGTGGACTGCTTCAGGAATCACATTTATTCACACTTTAGGAGATTAGAGCAGCAAGGAGGTGGGAATGTGCTGAAGCACTCTTAAAATTAAGTCTCTTTCCTGGCAGCATGGAAGTGAAACAGGTAAGTATTTTGCAATTGTGGTCAAAGAATGTTAACGATAGACCCACCACCAGATCCTTGAGCTGTTCAACCTAAGGACTAGAACAACTACAGAACTACCCATTTCATCTTGTGCAACAGTGTACGGATGTATATCCTGCTGCGTTTAGCTTTTAATCGCCTCCATTCCACATTTAGGTTAAGAAGGTTTTGCTTCTGCCCAAAATGTGAGTTTCAAAACCCCACCTACCCACCTAATTACCAAACTTATTAGGAAAAAAAAAAATCCTCCCTCCTCACATCAAAGTACTAACTGACAGCACTATCACATGAGCTGCCTGTTGCACGCAACAGTGTTAGAAGGGGCCTGGGTATCAAAAAAGACACACTTATGGGTTTTGAAGCAAGCTGGCCATGGCAGAGGATCAATGTGATGGGAAGAGAATGATTAAAAACCATAAGCTTATTTATTTCCAACACTCTAGTGGAGAGTAACATGCAATTTGATTCTCACCCTTAATTTGTACATTCTCATGGGAATTTGGCAAGGTTGCTCGGAAGAAGAAAGTTGGAAGAGCTCTTGCAAAAGACACTGTGCTATGCCAGATCAAGCCAGCTATCAGTTATTTACATTCATTTCAAAGGACACAAAGGAAGCCACTTATTTCCACTATAGCTGCACTTTTAAAAGAGAAACCAGTTAGGACAAAGCTGATCCTAACACAGAACTCGCCCATACAGACCAAGCAGCATAATAACTCTGGAGTAAACATTTAAGTATGCTAAAATGAGCCTGAATTAATTCTCAACTACAGAGACTATTCCAGGACTCAGCAATCTCAGGAGGGAACATACACGTTAGGAAGTCATCCTGAACTTGTGCTACTGGGATGTTTCCTAGTGCAGGAAGAGACTGGCTACCAGGGAAAGTGATCTCTAGTCTGTACCTTCCAAGCCACCCAGGAGAATTTTTAAGAAGCCTATTTTAAGCACCAGTTTCAGGAACTCTCAGGAGGAATTTGGCTTAGCCACTCTTGAAGGATTAAAGCGCACACCTAATTCTCCCAGCTGTTAAATAAAAGGACCGCTATGCTAACACACAGGAGTGTATTCCATCCTTTCAGACCAGGAAAATAAACTACCAACATAACATGCATTTCTTCAGACACATTGCTGCATACAGAACTAAAAAACACCCACAAGTCTCACTACAACCTAGGAACTCTATTGTGCTATCTGGAGTCTGAGCAACAGGGACAGAGGGGAAGAACCACCCTTTATTCACACATGCAGCAAAATCCACCTTAACCAGCCAACAGTTAAGTGACATCATCGAGTTTCCCACATCCGAGCTGCAGATCCTGCACTGTAGAAACCACAGCCAAAGGAAGCTCTCCCTCATCTCTCCTTCAACACCTCCAAAACCAAGTAAGACTTCCCCATCTCTACACACAGGCTGAAAGAGACAAAGATAACCACCACTGCACTGGTCAGTAAAAAGCCGGAGTATGTTCATCTTCTATCCACAAAGATGAAATAAAGATGAGGTAACCCTCCAACTCTCCAAAATTGAGTTAAGCAGGATGAAGATCCAATGCCATGACACGAGAGCTTAGCATGTGGACAAAACAGCAACTGAAACTTAAGTCATAATCAAAACTTATCTGGAGAGAACATTGACCAATTCACAAAGTTTTGTCAGATAACTTAGTTAATAAAAGGTGAGCTCAAATAATCCCCACTAGATTTTCCCTCTCAAGCAAATCACCCCCCAGGGACCAAGCTGTTCCGTGGTACTTTGATCAGATCTCCCTGGGTAAGAACAGTCTGGTGGCACTCCAAATAGCCCTACTTTTTCCAGCACAGGCGTCCACATACCCATACTGTCCGAAATTTCACTTAACAACTACTTTGAAAGCTCTCTCCTGCACAGGCCACAGAGCAATATTATTTGGCTTGCAGAGAGGAACAGACTTTAAAAGAAAAACAAAAAGATGTTTGTCCCTTTCTCATAAGCAAGTGCTTCTAACAAGAATTAAGATCCATTTGTCAAGTCAGCACCGCCAACAATCAAGAGAAAGACGGAAAGCCTCCGTCCCATTCTGATGCAACTAATACACAAACTACACCAAAGAGGTAGAAAGGGTCATGTCTCTATGCAACCTGTGGTCCTGAAGCACACGGTACCCTGGGGAAAAAGAGCTGTAACTCTGAAGTGCAGCACCAGCAGGTGCTTTGGAATATATTTTAAGAGATTGAAATGATTTATGAGTTACAAGATCAAAGCGTCAATCAAAGTAACTGGAACAGGAGCAGAGAGCTGAGAGGTCAGTGGGCTGAGCCTATGAATGGAGCTAAAACGTCTTGTTTATCTCAGCACGTGTGTGCACTGAGCCTGAAAGGCACCCGAGCAGCCCACCACTCCTCCCCGGCAGGCCAGCTGAAAAAGCACAGAGAAGACACAGCCAAGGAATGGGTGCGGATTCCCGTCAGTGGCTCTCGCTATAACGGACAGATGAGTGGAAAAAGCAAGAAGGAAAACAACCTTGCTTGGCACCATGCCCGCCCACACACACATCCCAGTGCAGTGGGGGAAAAAAGGCTGGGGGCACATCCCAGCCGTGGATCAGCTTTCTGGCCCAGGGAATGAGCAGATCTGGCAGATGTCTAAATAGTGGTCACTCACAGTGAGAATGCACCTTCCCACAGCCCTCTGTGCGCAGGAACCCGAGGCACCCCTGCAGAGCTCTCCTGCTGCAAGCAGGGGGGTGCTGACCGCCACCGAGCAGCGCCGCCCCACCGCGCCCCCGCCACAGACACGAGCCCACCTTTCTTGAACTCCTCCAGCATGGCATCGAGCTTGGTGTCATTGAAGACAAAATGCAGCGGGTGGTTGTAGAAGCGGGTGATGGTCTTGAGCGGTGTGCAGTCATCGGGGTCCACAAAAGCCAGGTCCTTAACAAAGAGCAAGTCCACGATGTTGGAGCGGTCACCCTCGAAAACAGGGATGCGGGTGTAACCGCTCTCCATGATCTCGGACATAGTGTTGAAGTCGAGCACAGCCTCGGCAGCGATCATAAAGCAGTCTCGGAGGGGAGTCATCACATCCTCCACGGTCTTGGTGCGTAGTTCCAGGGCTCCTTGGATAATGTTGAGCTCCTCCTTGACTAGATCGTTGTAAGGGTCGGTGACCCGCAGCATCTCCAACAACTTCTCACGGTTATAGACCGTGCCGATCTCCTGGCCCAGGACACAGTCCAGCAACTTGCTGACGGGGTAGGAGGCCGGGAAGGTCATCATCATGAAAAACTTGGTGAGGAAGATGGTGTTGGCGCCCACGGCCAGGCCGTGCCGAGAGCAAATAGCCTGCGGCACGATCTCGCCGAAGATGACGATACCGATGGTGGAGACCACCACGGCCACCAGCCCAGAGCCGGCAATGTCGTCCAGCAGGATGGTAAGCGTGGTGTTGACCAGGACATTGCCCAGCAGGAGGGAGCACAGCAGGTAGTTGCCCTGACGCCGCACAGGCTCGATGCGCTTGGCATAGTTCTTCTCTTTGTCCGTGCCACAGTTCTGTACGATGCGCAGCTCCATGGGGTCCAGGGCCATCAGGCCCAGGTTGAGGCCACTGAACATGCCCGAGAGGCACAGCAGGAGCGAGATGAAGATGACCTGCAGCCAGAAGGGCAGCAGGAACTTCTTCTCCTCGCCCACGATCATCTTGGTGTCCTCGCCGTCATGGTAGATCCAAGTGGTCTCACCCCAGGGCGGAGGTCCCGCCGGCCCCTCGGCGCCCGCCAGCCCCCCGGGAGCCCCGGGCCCCAGGGCG
>WBMY01005003.1:292679-309663 GCA_013397315.1 Donacobius atricapilla | reverse complement strand
GGGGGCGGCTCTCTCAGCCGTGACCGTTCCCCGGAGGTCCCCGAGCCGCCGCCGGTGCAGTACCGTGCGACGTTCAGAAATCGAGCTGTCGCACTGCGGCCCCCGGGCACCATCCCCCCCGACATCTCCTCGGTTGTGTCGTGCCTGAGAGCGGAATTAACCATTAAATACTGAATAGGGACGGGCCATGCTCCTCCCTCACCTCTGCTCTGCTCCGCCGCCCCGTGCCGAGGCGTGGGGTGAGTGGGGCCGGGGTTTGGAGCTCCTGTTGTGGCCGTCCAAAGCCGCCCCAGTTGTCTCGCTCCGCTCATCCTCAGTTCATGAATGCACGGAGGGCCGAGAGCCCCGATTCATGAAAGCACCTGTAAATTCCCGTGTGCCATGTCCCACCGCCCTGAGAGCCCAGCTGTTTCCACGGCTTCGGCTGCTGTGCCGCAATCCCAGCTGGGGCAACACACACCCCACCCACACCCGGCCATCACCGCTCCATGTCCGTCAGTAAAGAAGGAGTTCAGCATCCCGGACAGCCAGAGACGAACAGCTGTGGGAGCAACCAGTGTGGCTTGTGGTGACTGACACCCTTTAGAGGCAGTGAAACTGCCTCCCTGCTGTTTAAGTGCTTGGAAAATGGAAGAATAAATCGTGCAGGGCAACCCAATACGGTGTGGAGCAGGGCACAGTGCTCTGGGGCCTGTAGTCACAAATCTTTCCTGGTCCCAAGCCTCATTCAGCTTATCCTAAGGGAGTTCTGCAGGCCTGCTCCCCTAAGGAGGTGACAGGTGTCCCTAAACCACAGCGACACCCTGCTAACCACAGGGTTAGCAGGGACTCGGGAATCCCTTCCCTTTCCCTCCGTGAATCAGAACCATTACAACCTCTGGCTGCTGCCATCACTGTCTCTGCCTGCCAAGGGAGGACACCAATGCTGCAGAGCTTCACACTAGGAGAACAGGATTCGGGACATCTCTACAATCACCAAAATACACCCACTGGGATGTTGGACAGGTTATGTTGGGGTTCCTCACATGGGACGGGGCTGCAGGACCTCAGTCTTTTCATACACTGGGGGCTGAAAACCCCAAGGCTATGCATGCACAAGTAAACCCAGGCAGAGAGGACACAACTGCATCCACAGCCTGGTGAGGACCTCTACTTTAATGCTCCACATCAAAGTCAAGTTCTCTTAGCTGCTTCCTCCCTGACATGCTGAGAATCTGGGAAAAACATAGTGCTATGCAAAGGCAGTGGCATTTAAGCTGTGGCCTTTTTCTGTATGCACAGAGCGGGGATTTCACAGTGGGTGCAGCTCTCTCCAGGCAAGTTGAAAGGCCAGGCCAGGGATTCATGTCTTTTTAATGAAGGGATTTGCAGGTAGGACCCCTCTGCCCCACCTGCTCTTCCATTCCCACTGGGAAGGCTGTCTTTGATAGGAGATAATTGCTGCAAACCTCCCAGGATGAGCTGTTTGGGGTCTTGGATGAAGTCTTTGTAAGTAATCTAGAAAGAGGGCTGGGGGTGGGGTGTGTGTATTAAACAGCTTCTTCCTCCCAAGGCCCCATCAGTGAGGTCATTCCACACAATTTCAGAACGATTTCAAGTGTCCTGAACACCTGGACCCTCCACTGCTACTGCTACTATGACAGCAGAGCATCCTTAGCACTGGCCAGTGTTTCTTTTTGAACCCCAATTTTACTGGGTTTTGCTTCTTAAGTTCCCCCATGCCACAGTAAGATGATGCTTAAAAGTCAGAGATGGGAAATTTGGTCCCTCCTGGAAAATCACAGTGTGAGGAGGGGTGGAAATGGTCCCTTATTTCTAAGTTTAACTGTTCACCAGCCTCCAGCCTTTCCCAAACACCTTCTATGGGCCAGATCCTGTAGGATTCATGCTGGGTAGCAGGAATGCAGCCCATCACCTCCTACCACAGCCTAAAAAGCCCTTGCACCTTGCTCTTTGCCTGCTGTGGGATGCAGCCGGATGCATTTCTGCTTTTCCAGAACTGTTGTATTTCCCTGCAAAACTGCAGATGCGATGCCTGCAGGGGACTCACAGCTTTCCAACTAGATGGAGTCCGGGGAAAAATGGAAACCTCAGTGGCATTGCACAGGGAAAGAGAGTAATCCCCATGCCCTGAAACAGGCTGCAGGGCTGCAGGTGAGACAGAGACTGTCCCTGCCTGTGTGCCCAAGCCATGCAGCCACTGTCAGCCCCACAGTGAGGGGACCCACAGGACGGGTGCTCACTGCTACCAGGCACAGCCTGCCCCACTAGCCCTGCCAGAGAAGCACAGCACCCACAGCCCTGTGGCAGCTACAAGCACACAGCCTTTGAGCTCACACATGTATTTGCTGTCTGGTGGAAGATGTCACTGGGGCCAGGTCCTCTTGCCCCGCTGACTTCCAGCAGTGGTGTGGGGACACCACTTTCCACTCAGCAGCACCCTGGGGGACCACAGGTGCCACCAGGACAGCAGGCAGAACCTGGGGCTGTCAGCCGTTCCAGCAGCTGGAAGGGATCACAGATCTTCTCCTGAAAGACAGAGAAAACTCCAGGCAGGATCAGGCCAGTGGGAAGCAAGAGGCATCTGAGAAAGTGGCATTTACCCCTTGCTCAATCCCTGCCAGCAGAGCAACCCAAGCAGACCCTCCTTTTAGCTATCACGGGGGGCAGCTCCTGGGTCACTCCAGCTGAGTGACCTGCAGCAAGGAAGAAGCCAAGAGTCTGTCTGAGACTTTGGCTCTGCTTTTATCTGAGAAATGCCTCCTCCTTGGACAAAGACCTGAGAAAATCTCCCCTTCCTAAGTACAAGGCTGTATTTCAGGGATACACAGCTGCAGGGTGTTATCTCCCTTGTCTCTTCTGGCCCATCTACAGGCTGGAGGGACCACCATGGAGAAGAGAGAGGCTTCCAGCAGATAGAATGCTTTGTGCTGCAGGGTCAGGGTTGGCAGCCAGGGCCAATATGCTCTTCCATCAGCAGGTGGGAGAGCAATGAGCAGGAAGAAACTGTGAGGGTGGGCCATCACCTCCCTGAGTCAGGCTGTGCACAGCCATCCCCTCAGGGGGATGACTCTCCTTGGGAGACCTCAGGGAAGTCCAGCTGTCAGCCTCACCAGTCCCCATGGACATGTTGGGGTGGTTAGAGCAGACCCCGCTTTGGAGGGCTCCAATTTGGGTAGGGGTATAGTTTGTCCCACCTCAGGCACCAGGCACCACTCTTGGTGTCCTATTAGCTCCTGCCCAGCCCAGAAGGGCTCAGGTGTCTTGGTATAATGCCACAGCCCTTCTAATATACCCCACAGCCACTCTGATGACATGGCACACCCCTGTCCCAATTCCTTAGTCCAGCCATGAAGCTGTCATCTACTGACCTTCACTCCCTTGCAACAGCCCTGCAGTGCTGCAGCACTGGCTCTGCCAGCTCGGATCAGGAACTCATCTGCAAACCTGGAGCTCTGCAAGATCGCAGCCATCTCAGCATCCACATCCACCACCTCTCCTTCCTGGGGGCAGAGGAATGGTAACAGGCCTGGGGTCCTGGATATGTGTCCCAGAGGACTCCAGCCACCCAGCCAGATGACGGGGAGAGTGAAAGCAGGAGCACATCTTGGCCCAAAACCTGAAGAAACACCCACAAAACCCAAGTATCAGGCTTCAAACCATTCTGGGAAGCCGCCACGGATGTCCTGCTTCTACCTTTAGCACAAAGCAGTGCATGCATCTCTCTCCCTCTCCTGTACATTTGCACTCCCCTGGGTTTACACAGCCCTTGGCTCCCATCCACCATCTTCTCCACCAAAGCTTGCCCCGTAGATCACAGAGGATGCTGCGGAATAGCAGCTTCATCAGCTTTAACTCTTCCCTACAGAGCCCCAGCATGCCTCCCCAAACCTTGAAGGTGAAGTTGGCATCAAACACCAGCTCTCGCTCGTGCCCCACAATCCCACCATTGTAGATGACCTGTCCTGGTCCGGCCCAGTTGCCACTGAGCACCTTGAATAGGCGGAAAGTTGCGGAAACAAAGCGGCAGTCACCTACAAGGGAGAGGTTGGTGGCTTGGACACTGAACACCTGGGCTGGGATCCCAGCAGAGCTTCCCACAGCTTCCCAGAGCTGACACTCCCTGGGTGGATCCTCACCGATGATGCCCTCCAGCTCCTTGTTGCCAATGGTGATGGGGCTGGCGGTGACCAGGCATGGGGGGCTGAACCCCACCTCCTCAGCAATGCTGTACAGGTCTCTCCAGTACAGGGCTCCTGCCAGGCATTCTCCTGGCACGAGACCACAGACATGGGGGATGGAGGCAAAGGTCCCATCCCCTCATGCCATATCACCCCCATCCCACAGCCCTACGCACCCCACAGCACCCCGTGTTTCCGGATGGTCTCACTCAGGCGCTGGCTGGTGTAGATGTCACTGAAGTACATCTCTCCCCCGGGCTGGAGGGCAGCAAGGAGTGAAGGGAGACCTCAAGAAGCAAAGGGACAAAACGGGCAGGCAGAATTGGGAGCCCCCTAGTTCTACCCTGCTTGGGACCTCGGAAGAGATGCCCTCCCCTGACACCATCCTGCATCCCTGCCTTGCTGGATCCCATTTGCTGCTTCTCAACAGCACCCCAACAACAGGGCCACCCCAAGCCTGCATTGCTGCCATGGACTCCAGCCCACCATCACCTTCAACACACGGAAGGCCTCCCTCAGCACAGCCCTCTTGTCAGGGGCAAGGTTGATCACACAGTTGGAGCTGTGGAGGAGACCAAGGCTTATTTGCATCCTTTTGCACACTTAGCAACACCAGCTGTTGTGTGTCCCATCGCCTCACACAAGACTTGGAAACAACCAATTTGACCATGAAAATGGTAGCTTATATTCCCAGACTCTAGCCTAGACTCTGGCTTAGGATTTCCCTTTTCCTAACACATGCTTCTGAAGCAGGTGACCCATTGGGATGCAGACCCAGCCCACAGCCCCGGGAAGCAGCAGGACTGGGGGTGACTGTGGCCTGCACGGCACCTACATGACAATATCGTAGCTCTCGTCAGCCAGTCCGGCATCACCCAGCTTCTCCATGTAACCATGGATGAACTCCACGTTCGGCTTTCGGTAGCCAAACTTATCCATGTGGTAGGCAATGTGCTTCTTCGCCACCTCCACCTGGCAGGAAGAAGGGCACGATGTGGGGGGGCTGCTGAGAGGATGAGGGGGAGCCCCAGATCTGTGCCATACTTGGCCCTCGGTCATATCTATCCCGGTGATGTGGCCCTGCTCCCCGACCAGCTGGCTCAGCAGGTAGCAGTCCCGGCCGCTGCCACAGCCCAGGTCCAGAATCCGGCACGATGACAGGCACTCAGGGATCACTAGACCGCAGCCGTAGTACCTGGGTGTGGAGGCTGAGCTGAGCTGGGTGGAGGTGCCCTATGGCATGGCCAAGAAGGGGCTCCAGTCCATGGGGATGCAGCCGCAGAGGAGAGACCCTGGGGTTTACCTGGCCACCACCTCCTCATGGATGTGCTCCAGAGCATCTCTCACCACCTTGGAAAGGGGCCTGGCTGAGGTGATGCATGCATTGGTTTTGAGGTCCTCTGACTTCTGCAGCTCTTTGCCATAGTAATCCTGAGATTGGAAGGACAGAGGCCACTAAACTGCACCAAGCTGAGCCCTGGGAGCTCCCCATGCTCTAAAACATGGGGGTAATGCCTGCACTCAGCCTGTACATGCCCACATTGCTCTGGCACTGGCACTCTCCAGCCAAAAACTAAGCTAAGATCAGCCACCCCTTTGCCCCCATCCTCCCCAGCTCCCTTTGCTCACACAGACTGATGTGTATGTGCAGGAGAAAATTTAATTCCCATTTTCAGTAATTTTGCAGGCTGCAGCCACCATTTCCCAGGCTGAGAAGGGTGCAGGGAACTAAGGCAGGGAAATGCCAGGTTGCTCAGTCCCCCATCCCCATGCACAACAGGAGCAAAGCTGCCAACTGCACCTGGCATTTTCATCTGGACCCCAAAACAAGCTTTATCCTCCAATGGCAGCAGGAACTCTGGCACAGCCCAGGCATGCACCCCCCGCCCAACTGCCCCATCCTTCCGCCATGTCCCATCCAGGCTCCTCACCTGCACCTCCTGGTGGATCAGCTCGCTGCAGGGAGTTGCCACTGCAAGGGGAACGTGGGGCTGGTGGCTGACACCACAGAGATGGGCACTACACCATGTCCTCCCAAGGGCTCTGAATCCCCCTCTCCCCCCAGATACCAGAGCACTTTTTGTTCTCTCCCAGCAGAACCCTGAGAACCCCCCCAAGCTTGCAGTCTAATAGCATGCTCCAGGGAGCACCTGACAACATCCCCCCACCCCCAAAAAACCCAGTCCCAGCTGCCCCGGAGACATGAGCCCCCAAAGCATCCCTGTAGGGTAAATCCCCCCTCCTCTGCTTTGCAGAGAGCCCCTGGCCCCAAGGGCAGCCCCAGGACCTCCAGCAGAGGCCCTGGCCTGTCTTACTGCCTCCAGCTGCAGCGCCTCAGCTGGACTCTGCCCGGGCCATGCTCCTCCCCGATACCCTGCGCTGTCCCGGCATCCCATGCTGCCCGGGCACGGCTTCCGCCCTGACACCAGCTCCTGCCTGCCCAGGCCCCTGGCACACAGCCCCGCAGGACACGGACATAGCGAGGGCTGCTGGCCCCACTCCCGTGGTGAGCACGCTGCCATCATTCATGGTTCCTGCTGCACCCACACCCCCCAAACCCACCCTGCTGCCTGTTCCTCAACAGCTCTGCACCTCTATGGTGCAGCCCTGTCCATGCTTGCCCCAAAGGCACGGAGACACAAATTTAATGCCACAGGACTGCTGTAGCCACTGCAGAGGACAGGACCTTGGAAGGGACAAGCCACCTGCAGCAACATCACACTGCCTCTACAAAGACCTCCAAGCTAAAGCAGAATGAGAGATCCTGGGGGCCAGAGACCCACCATCCCAAACACTCTCCCTGATGCACAGGGACCGCCAGCAAGAGAATCCACGACAGACTGCTGCAGTTTGGTGGTGTTCAGGACAGCTTTTATTCCCAGCAAGAAAGTTGCAGGGAAGACTCTCATTCCCAAAGTGCACCTACAAAGCTGGGGTCAGAATGTCACCTATGGCAAAAATACTGGCAGGGATGGTGAAAGCTAGCCCGAGAAGGTTCTGCAGCACAGGAGCCAGACTCCAGCAGCATTCCAATAGGAATGTGGCAGGGCAGTGTCAGCTCTCAGCCTGCCTGCTCCTATCAGCTGGTGAAAAGCACACTCAGGGAAACAAGTGCTTCCCGTGCACTCCAAGTGCTCCAGATAAGTGATTTACCAAAAACAAGAGACAGTATTTATAGTTGGTCCTGGATGTGAACAGGTCACTAGTCTTCAACAGAGCAGTGTAGCACTGAGCACACCAGTTCGTGATGCGCTCCTGCCTGCCTCCCAGACGGGCCTTTGGATACCTTCCCAACCAGATACAAACACACACTACAGCCAAGGCTGCTTCATCAAAAGCTGGAGCAGCAGCCCAGGAAAAGGAATGCAGTTGAAGGCCAAATGCAGCACATATGGGCTAACAAAGGGATGATGTTCCAAACTGTGGCAGAGAGGAAAGTAAGATAACCTCTGAGGATGATGGCCAAATCACGTCCAGCTAGGCCACTGGCAGATGTGTGTACTTAAGATTCGTGGTTTCAGAAACTCTGTGCTGGGACTGGCACCAC
Organism: Donacobius atricapilla; assembly: GCA_013397315.1. NCBI lineage: Eukaryota > Metazoa > Chordata > Aves > Passeriformes > Mimidae > Donacobius > Donacobius atricapilla. The sequence goes on along the minus strand of WBMY01005003.1, from coordinate 301,935 downwards.
AGCCTACACTGAAGCACCTCTCACCTCCCACCCACCCAGGCATTGATTAAAATACTCTAAATAAACTGCACTCTGTGCCACCTCTGTGGCTAAATACAGACCAGTGGTGAACTGCAGGCACTTGCATTTAAATGTCATGCATCAACTCTGCATTTCTTGCCAAGGGTGATGGTGTGGACTGAACACCTCACACTACATGGTAAGTAAGCAGACACAGGAATTATTGGGAGGAGCAAAGTTTCAGGGAGTTTGTTTCAGCAAGGTGCAGGTGCATGGTTGAGCATTCTGGAACAGAGGTGTGGATGCAGGCACACGAGGGAGGGCCACATGCCCAGAAACACAGACTCTGCACATATCCCAGCTGACATCCAGCATCATCCAGACATAGTTCTGAGCCCCAGGGGTTGAAGGGGAGAGGATGCTTCACTCCCTCAGTGCTGGTCGAGATTTCCTCGTGCCTTTGGCTCCCCTTCATTTCAGTAAGTGACTCAGCTGGTCCTGAAGGTTTGACGAGCGCTCCACACTGGGCACCAAGCAAGAGGAGGTTCATGGTGAGATCTGCTCCCAGACTGTCCTGTGCTGCCTGTGCCCAAAGGGCCACAGCAGCTCTAGAGCTGACACTAGAGCAAAGAGAAACCCTGGGGTCCCCGACCCCCCTGTGTGTCCCCACAAAGCAAACCTCACTTCTAGCACCCTGCTGTACACAGTTCTGCTCCCACAACCCTCATCTCCTCTCACAAGCAGCCTCACACGCTCTACCACATCACTGAAACAAAAGGAAGTTTTGGTACGAATCCCATCTCTTCACTCATACTCCCATCTCTTCACAATACTGAAGTGTTATCCTGATGGGCCAGCATGTGCCTCAAAGGCAGTTGCAAAAACCTTTCCATTCTGCTTTCCCTCATCCAACTCCATCACCTTCCCCTTTCCACCCCCCTACGTGTGTCCCCCAGGTCCTCCCAGAACTCACTTCTTTTGAATTGCTTCCTGCCTAGATGAGAAAAGGAAAGACAAAAAAAGCATTAAAAAACCAAAATCTCAGTCACAGTTAATGTTATGTCGCACAAGGGCTCAAGAGACCAAAACTCAAGGGTGTTTCTGGATTAAGTCCTGAGGGACAGAAGCAGCACTGGCTTCTCCCTCTTAGTCCCAGGGACATCATACACACTCATTGGAGACATATGGCAAACAGGAGGCAAAATTTTCAGCTCCCACCCCAAAACAGCCTGAAGAGGGCTGGAAAATTCCAGCTCCAAGGCCTGCTCAGCTTTGAAGAACTGAAAAAGAGGGCTCAGTCAGAGCTGGTGGCTTCATGCAACATCTTTAAGGAAAACAGAGAAGGACTGAGGGATTCACTCAGCCCTCAAGAGAGAATGCCTACTTACTGGTACTGTAGATGAGTAGTTATTATGGCCATTTTTCTTAAACTCTGTGGAGAACAAAACAAAGAGTGAATGCCTACAGAAATCACAGTGCAAGCTGGAGTTCCTCCAGCACAGCCACCACTGCATTGCTGCACTACCTCCAAAACACCCCTGCTGGTATCTCTTAGCAGTGGCACACTTCCCTCTCCCTTGCCACACAGGCAGAAACATAAGTGCTTTGTTTCAGCCCACAGTCCCTCAAGCTTTCTGTTAGAGAGGGCACAGCTTGAGGGCTGGCCAGCCTGCAGGACACCGGGAGTCCAGCGACACTGGGTTAGAGGAAGCACTAAATTATTCTGGCCACCAGCCCTGCTGCCTGAAGTCATGTATTTCTTCACTCCAGGGCTCCAATAGCACGGCTTCAAACTGTTCTTACCACCCTCCTCTCCTCCTGTGCCTAGAAACACTGCTGCTCGAGCACAACAACACAGCTTACATCTTCTGAGTGCAAGATGGCATCTTCTTGCATCACCATGTTTCTCGCAGCTTGACCCAGGAGCTAAAAGACAAACGTACAGACCAGGCTGAGACACGGCACCTTTGCGTTTCCCGAGGCCCCCGTGACGGCTGTCCCGAGGCCCCAGTGACACTTGGGGTGTCACCGCGGGGATCACCGCGGTGCCGTGAAAGCACATCATCGGGAACGCCTGAGGCACCGCTCCCACCTGTCACTCTGGCAGTCACCCTACGGCCCGCCACCGCCGGAGTCCCGAGGCGCTGCCCAGCCGTGCCCACATCCCGGCGCCGCTGTCCCGTCCCTGCCCGGACACGAGGATGTGTCCCCGCCTCGGACTACAGCTCCCAGCATGCATTNCGCTCCCAGCTCGGCTCCGGCGCTGTAATCGGCCGCCCGCCGGCCACCGCCGCTCACCTCGGCGCTACGGGAGCCCTTCAGCACCTGCTTAGTGAGAGCGATCACGTCGGTGCCGCAGCTCGTCACCTTCTCGGTCAGGAGCCCTTTCACCGAGTGGCCAAAACGCGCCTGGGCATCCGCCGCGCCCCCCGCCGCCATCTTACCCCGCCCGCGCCCCGCTCCGCCTACCCCCGGGAGGCGCTACGGCGAGCGGCGGGGGCCTGAAGGCTCGGGAAGGCGCAGAGCCCGCGGGGATCGGGGACTGCCGGGAGGGGCTTCTGCTCCCAAAGGACTCCACCGGGACAGCTCATCGCCTCGGGCACGGGCATCCACAGGCTGCCCAGCACTGACAAGAGCAGCGCTGACCAGGGTTTCTCAGCACTGCCCAAGGCTGACCAGCACTGACCAGCGCTGACCAGGGTTTCTCAGCCCTGGCCAGTACTTCCCCTGTACTGACCAGGGCTGACCAATGGTACCAGGGGCTGACCAGCGCTCACCAGCCTTGTCGAGGGCTGCCCAGCAGTGTCAAGTGCTACCCGTGTCTCCCCAGCACGAACTAGAGTTCATGATCAGGGATGCTCCGGGCTTTTCAGCGTTTCATGTGCCGCCCATTCCCTCCCGGATCTGTCGTGGCGCTCCCAGGCTGGGAATGGATTCCAGGGCCCCGCCAGACCCCCCAGCTGTGCTCACGGCACCCAGGACAGACCTCGAGGGCTCAGCTGTCCCCACATCCCTGGCCCACCACAGGGCCCTGGGGATGGAACCCCAAGGACGGATCTGACCCTGGGCATCCCCTGGCCCCCAGCGCGCTGGAAGCAGCTCCCCCATGGCCACCCAGGGTGGCCGTGTCCCCGCTGCCCTCGCCCCCCGCCATGTGCCCGCAGCTGCAGAGCTGGCCACGGGCCCAGCGCCCGGCTCCCCCTTCATTGTCCCCCCGATAAGGAGCCGAGCCCGCCTCAGAGTCAAGGAGACGACCCCGCAGCCGCTATAAGGGCCCCCCGCGCGCCGCAGCCCCGCAGCCGGCCCCGCCATGCCGCTGCTGGGTGCCCTGCTGCTGGCCCTGGCCCTGCTCTGCTCCTGGGGGCTGGCGCGCCGGCGGGACACCCCGGCAATGGCCACGGGGACGGCTTTGGGGCGCCCCCGGAGCCTGCCCGCCCTGCCGCTGGTGGGGAGCCTGCTGCAGCTGGCCGGACACCCGCAGCTCCACCTGCGGCTGTGGAGCCTGCAGGGGCACTACGGCAGTCTCTACGCCCTCTGGATGGGCTCCCACTACGTGGTGGTGGTAAACAGCTATCGGCACGCCAGGGAGGTACTGCTGAAGAAGGGCAAAGACTTCGCTGGACGGCCCCGCACCGTGAGTCGGCAGCAGTGTTTGGGGACCCCTTCCCACTGTGGCGTGGGGTGAGGCGGGGGACGCTCCCAAGGAAGACACTGGCACGCAGCAGGGTCCGTGTCCCGTCCCCACCCTGCCTGCAGAAACCCCGGGCAGGGCGGCCCCTCCGTACCCTGTTCCCCAAGGCGAGTCCTGTCACCCTCCATCCCAAGGGTGCCTGTTTTTCCTGCGGCTGGCCGCATCCCTGGACACGGGGATGTAGGTTCAGATACTACCAGGCTCCCTGCATCCCTTAAGTTCCCTGGGCATCCTAGAGCTCCTAACCTTCGCATCTGTCCCTAAACCTCTTTATTAGTCCTTGGCAGGGGGAAAGCAAAGCTCATATCCTGTGCTTTGCCTGCCCGCACCAACCTCCAGCGCCCCTGACCATTTCTGGGATGGGGTGAGATGATCATCCATGCCCTGCGGTGACTCTCTGACTGCCTGTCCCTCAGGTGACCACGGACCTGCTGTCCCGGGGGGGCAAGGACATCGCCTTCGCCAGCTACGGGCCCCTCTGGAAGTTCCAGCGCAAGCTGGTGCACACTGCCCTCTCCATGTTCGGAGAAGGCTCGCTCGCCCTCGAGAGGATCAGTAAGTACCTCCCTCCAGCCCCAGGCTCCCCCTCAGCTCTGGTTCCCTCCCACGCTGAAGTTTCTTTTCTTAAGTGCCCTGATTCCCTGGATACCAGGGAAAGACAGTGGCTCAGCCCATGCCCCCTGGTATCCCCACAGCTTGCCAGGCAGGGGCTCTGTCCCTCTTCTTATATCCCCCATACTTTACCCACACCTCTCTCAGGGTGTTTTCTACCCTGAACTTTAGTTCCCCTCACTCACAGATGGGGAAACTGAGGTATTGAGCCAGCTCCCCACTCCACCCAGGAGGAGGATATCCTTGCACATCTCCATTCTCTCTGCTCCTCCCCAGCACCCAGCAGTGTCCCTTCTGCCCACCCCAGCCCCTCAGGGCCCAGCCCTGTCTCTGGGAGGTGCCCTCTACAAGCTGCACACCCTAAGTGAGCAGAGGACCCTTCCTGCCAGCCCCCAGCTGCCCCTTTTACCCCCCTGGCTTAATCATCACTCCTTCATCACCTCCTGGCCTGCCTCTCCTCCACCCCAGTCTGCCGGGAGGCTGCATCCCTGTGCGAGACACTCAGCGCTGCGCAGGACATGGCCCTGGACATGGCCCCCGAGCTCACACGGGCTGTCACCAATGTGGTCTGCTCCCTCTGCTTCAACTCCTCATATCGGCGTGGGGACCCCGAGTTCGAGGCCATGCTGGAGTACAGCCAGGGGATCGTGGACACTGTGGCCAAGGAGAGCTTGGTGGACATCTTCCCCTGGCTCCGGGTGAGCAGGGACATGGGCACTGCCCATTCCTCTCACCTCGGATGAGAGGATGGAGCTGGGGTGTGTCCTGTAAGGAGCCCCACTGAATTAGGAGGGTCCCTGTCCTGGTGACCCACAAGACCCAGTACACTGGGTGGGCACTGACTGCCTGGGGGTCTGCAGGGACTGGGCTAGGCTGTAGCCTGTTGCAATATGCTTTTTTCCCTCAGATATTTCCCAACAAGGACCTGGCCCTGTTGAAGAAATGCCTCCAGGTGCGGGACCAGCTGCTCCAGCAGAAATTCACTGAACACAAGGTGCCATCAGGGCCAGGACAGGGAGATGCTGGAGCTGGGGTGGTGGGCACTATGCCCAGGACAGCCTGGCTCATGCACGTCCCTCGGCAGGAAGCTTTCTGCGGAGACACCGTGAAGGACCTCATGGATGCCCTCCTGCAAGTGAGGCTTAGTGCTGAGAACAGCAGCCCTCCAGAGCCAGGGCTGGAGCTGACTGACGACCACCTCCTCATGACAGTGGGGGACATCTTTGGGGCTGGTGTGGAGACCACTACAACTGTGCTCAAATGGGCTGTGCTCTACCTGCTCCACTACCCTGAGGTAGGGTCTGCACCCTACAGTGGGGGCTTGAGTTCCCTCCAGCACCAGGGATGTCTTGGGGAGTTTTGGGGAAGGCAGGTTCCAAAAGAGAAGTCAGGCTCTGCAGATAAGCAGGACCAGGCTGTGGGCACTTCTGCCCCACACCACCTGACAGGACATGCTGGATGCTGGGTGTACTCCACTGTACACAGGGCATCCTGCTCCCTGGGCTCCCATACTGGTCTTTGCTTTGCTCCCAGATCCAGAGGAAGATCCAGGAGGAAATGGACCACAAGATTGGCCTGGTACGTCACCCCCACCTCAGCGACCGCCCACTGCTGCCCTACCTGGAGGCCACCATCAGTGAAGTGCTGCGCATCCGGCCCGTGTCCCCCCTGCTCATCCCACATGTATCCCTTGCTGACACCAGGTGAGACCCCCTTGAGGCATATCCAGGTTATGGGCAGAGACTGTGGGGAAGGAGTGACTGCCTCATTCTGTGTCTGCTTTGCAGCATTGGGGAATACTCCATCCCCAAGGGTGCCAGGGTCATCATCAACCTCTGGTCTGTGCACCACGATGAGAAGGAGTGGGACAAGCCTGAGGAGTTCAATCCTGGTGGGTTGTGTGATCCCCATCCCCTCCTGGCACAGGGGATGGCTGGGTGGGTGCAGCAGGAGAGGCTGAGTCCTGAGGGACGCTTGGTGCTGAGACATTGGATATCTTGCTCCTACCCTTCTGGGGCGTTTGCACTGCTCTGCTCCTGCAGCTCCTGGGAGGGACATACGTGATGAACTCAGGCAGGTCTCAGGCAGAAGGGATCACCCTGCTGATGCCAGTGGTGCCCCTTCCCCTTGCAGGCCGTTTCCTGGATGAGCGGGGCCAGCACATCCATTCGCCCTCACCCAGCTACCTCCCCTTTGGAGCCGGGATCCGTGTCTGCCTGGGAAAAGTCCTGGCCAAGATGGAGCTCTTCCTCTTCCTGGCCTGGGTGCTGCAGAGGTTCACACTCGAGTGCCCCGAGGACCAGCCCCTGCCCTCACTGGAGGGCAAGTTCGGTGTTGTGCTGCAGGTGCAGAAGTTTCAGGTGAAGGCCAGGCTGAGGGAGGCCTGGAGAATGGCCTCATGATGGGGAGAATCCCAGGATCCCAGGAAGGGGGGTGGGGGGTGAGACCACAGAGGCTGCCTCATGGATGGGGGGCTATCCAGATAAAGCTATTCCCAACACAGCATGGCTCCGGCTATTTTTTGGGCAGGAGATAGAGGACAGGGTTAAGTGTGAGGTGTATGGTGGCCCCACAACTTGCTGGGAGCACTGGGCTCAGTTGGGAGGCTGTGGCCTCTCTGCAGCAGCATGGTAGCTCCTGCCTGCTCACTGTCTGGCTGGATTTTGGCCGTTGCTCCAGCAGCAGCAGCACAACCTTCCCATAACACAAGGGGCCGTGTTTGCTTTGCTTTTGCCAAAAGCTACTGTGCCATGGAGGGCAGCGTGTAATTAGGTTTCTGGTTCTCTATTACTTGACCTCTTAATATTTAACTAAATAGCTGCTCAGCTATGGCTCAGGGCCCCTGGAGGGAAAGTAGCCAAGGCAGAGAGGAGAACCCCGCAGAGCCCCAGCACAATGTGACACCACAGCCCTGCACACCCCTTCATTTTCCCCCTGCCCTCTCTCTTGTGAGCAGGCAGAAAAATAGACCTACACTTCCCCACTAGTGAATCTCCTGCTCAGTGTGTATGAGTTCTTTCAAACCCTCAGCACCTGGCTTTCATGGAGCCCCTTCAACACCGGCATCCAATGCCAAATGGGTCCTGTCAGCCTGTGGCACAAGGATGATGATGAAGGCAACGAATTTGCAGCCTGGAACAGCACCGGGAGCATCCTCCCTCCTCCCAGTGCATTTTCCTGGGGGCTCAGGGTGGTAGGGAGGAGGTGGAGGAAGAACTGCCATGCACATACCATTGTCCCAAGGGCAATCCTCAGGTTGATTGGAGCAGCTGACCCACCAGAAGCCAGTCAGAGGGAGCATAGTAGGAGCCCAGCCCTACCGCTGCTGCACAGTCTCTGATGGCTTCTAAGGGCTGAGCCCCACATACCTTTCTGCTTTCCTGCCCGTTTCCGTCACACCAGGGGTGCCACTGGGTTTCCAATCCTCCCCTTCTGCTACAACATACTGAAGCTGTATGGGTGAAAGGGGATGAGACTCAGAACAGGCTTTGGAAAAACTTGGCTAAACACGATGCTCTGGGCTTCCCTGGGGATTGGCACCTCCATGCCAGCCTTTGTACTTTCCTTGCCCCAGATCCTGTGTCTGGCAGCACATACTGGCAGGGAGGCTCCACTCCAGTCTCCTGTAGCATTGTGATGACTCCAGGAGCATCAACAGGACTTCCAGCACATTTGTGCCCCTTTGCCAAGGCATTTGAATTTGCACTTGGTAAGGGAAAAGATTTTCTCCTTGCCAGAGTCAACACGGGGCTGACACCTTGCTGTTTGCCAATGCACCCACAAGAAGTGCTGAAAGCCAGTATGCACCTTGGGGCAGAAATGGAGACCTTTGAACCAGGGATGTTTCTAACCGGGAGAATGCCTCCAGCCACCGCCTCTTGCAATCCACCTTCCCCATTTGCCAGGGCTGGCATGCGCTGTCCTAGGCCGGGAGACCAGCACGTGCTGCAAATCCCAGCACCCCAAGCTGGGTGCTGCAGGGTGTCTTGCCCCTCACTCAGCTCACCTCCTCCCCACTGGGAGAAGATGCTGCTGGGGAAATCCGGTGGCCAGAACCAGCTGCCTGGCACTTTGTGAGCTGGTAAACAGCCGCCGGCATGGCTGCTCCCTGCTCTGGGAGTGGGCAGAGGCACTGCTGAATCACCTGGCTGGTATTTCTTTCCTGACAGCTGCTCTGGGGGTGTGCTGCACCCAAACGCCTGGCTGCACCAGAAAGCTTCACCTGGGCCACTGGCTCCAGCTCCCTGAGGCAAAGGGGATCTGAAAGGGAGGAACTGGTGATGATGGAAACAATGAAGGTTTTTCATTCATGGCTGTTCCCACACTGTTTCTTGGGTACATCACAAAGTAAATGTGCAGCTTGCTGAGGGCACTGAGCAGAGCAAGCCTGACTTTTCCATGGCACAAACTTATTTTGGGGGGCACAGCCACCTCCACTGCACTTGGCTGACCCAGCTGCGCCACAGGGCTCAGCTCAGAAGCCCTCCAAGTTTGAGAGGCTTCTCTTTGCACCAGGCACCGGTTGACCCTGGACTGTGCCGGAGAGTGCCGGCCAGCCCAGGAGGAGCAGGAGACGCTTGGAATACCTGTGGGATCTGCAGCGGGCATAGTGCCAGGAAAGCTGAGTAAGCACAGACCTCAGGACACAGCTGTTTTGCCGGCCAAAAACAAATCAAGAAAGAAGCCGGCAGCCTGTGACCGCCCCCCCCCCGGCAAAGAGACTGCAGTGCTTGCACCACCGTCGCGACAGCCTTGCAGCGGGCACGCGTCCCATCTGATAAAAACAGATCTGTGCTGCAAGGATGGGGGGAACTAGCTTTGACGAAGAGGCAACTCATCCCGGCCTTCCCAGGCTGCCCGCTGTGGGATGCTGTGGGGCTTGCCTGAGCCAGGGGCTGCCTGTCTACTCCCCCTCCCGGCCTGGTCCAGGCTTTTCCTATATAAACCAAAGGA
>WBMY01005003.1:265826-292673 GCA_013397315.1 Donacobius atricapilla | reverse complement strand
AAAAAAAAAAAAAAAAAACCAGCGGCAAAAGCCTCCCTGGGATGTGTTGCACAGGTGGTGGGGGAGGGGGCAGGAAGCAGCAGCCTTCGGCGAGATCCGCTCCTTTGGGACAGCAAAGGAGTTTATTCACCGGAGCTGGACTGTGCCCCAGCTCCCTGCCAAACTCTGCCGGGAGCTGGTCAGGCTGGGATGAGCCCAGGCAGGGCATGCAGAGGACCAGGCAGATACGGCTGTGGGAGCCCGGGCTGTGCAGAGCAGGAACTCAGAACCACTGACTCACAGCCCCCAGTGGTGAGGGGTGCCCAGGGAGCGCAAACTCCCATTGCTCAGCAGAACAGCCTCATGCTGGCAGTGGAGCCACTCATTCTGCTTCTCCCCAGGCTTCCTGCCCCACAATGCTTTTGAAGAGAGTAACACAGAAGCTTAACTGCACCTTGCTTTCCCTTAGCCTCCAGTTAGGCAGGCAAAACTCTGACAGCAAGCGGCCAGGAAGCATCAAGACACAATTCCCTCTTCCTCCATCTTCAGCCAACACTCATCCACAGGGTTGTACAAACATGCGATGATATGCAGCAGGAAGATCACACCAGTGCTCCCAGATAATGAGTTTGCATCATTAGAGAGCTGAAGAGTCCCTCGGGAACACCAAGGAGATGCTGCAGTGTCCACTGATCCCATGAGCCCCCCTTGTGCCCAGAGGACACTCTCGCTGAGCCGCCACACTGTGCTCTTTACCTGTCCCCAGGCAACATAACCCCAGCCCACCAGGACACCTGCTGAGTCCTTGCCCTCAGAGCCAGCTTCGGTGGCCAAAACCATTCTGTGTAAGCAGCTCCACACTGCCACGGACTCCAGCAAAAACAGACTTCAAGGAGTATTGGCTGCCACACCTAGAGCACATTGTAAAGCAGAACACCAAGCAGTAGATTGACACTAATTTGCTGTCAAACCTGCTGCATCATTGCAACTCAGTTTTGAAACTACTTACTGGGGACTCCCAGTAAAACACGCCCTATAGCTGGAAATGGGTGGAGTTTGGTCCTCCAGTGCTGGAGATGCACATCTGCCCGTGTTCTCACACCTCCAGCATTTTACACAATGTACATTTGGAGAAGAGCTCTCTTTGGGCCATCCTGGCTTCCTACACAGGGATACATGTGAGGGTCAAGCGCCTTTCTAAAGCTCCAGAGTTGGAGCTTTGGGAGTGCTCAGTTTTTGGCCTCCTGAAGAAGCACCAGCCAGGCTATGTCCACGGAGCTCACCCATCCCATGTCCTGTCCTGCACCATTCCTTCTCCCCATACCAGCTGCCCCTTGGCTGCAGGTCTAAAATCCTAAAGCACTGAAAGTCATTAACAGTCCTGTTCCTTAGGCACTTGTGAGCTGAAGAGACATGGTTTGTGCCCCATTTATTTCTTTGTGGTCTCTCAATGCCCAAAAAGCCTCCAGGAGTCATAAAAGGGGTACACCACTGCTTCTTCCTGACTTTTTAGAATTAGAAACATCAGCTGAGCTTACTGATACTTACCTTCATGTCCGAGGATTCCCCTGCCCTTAGGTGGATGGTGGGAAAGCAAATATGGGGATTCCTTATGCCACAGAAATGTTGGCAAAGGGACCCCCACTGGCACAGGGCCATTCCCAGGACCTACAACAGTAAACCACATTCCTTACAGACTGATGTGATTTTTTTAGCTTCCTCTGTGGTGTGAAGAACAAAACCAGGTGCCAATACGTACATAATTCCTGGGAGTAGCACTGGTGATCTTTAATTATCTTCTCAAAAGGTACATGTCGTCAGGGTACACAGCTGGAAGTGACCAGCCCCCAGGCTCTGGGGAATGCGCAGCCTCTCTCTTACCACTCATCCAGGTATCCAGGCTCCAGACATCCAGGAATGAGGTCTCTTGAATCCAAATCAAAGTCCTTCATTGTTAAGAGCACCCTAAGACACAAACTGAAGAGCTGTCTTTATCAGCTCTTCTGAGGGAAGAGAAAGGCTGTGATGGGCAAAGGAGTGAGGTTCTTCCAAACCCTGTAAGGTAAAAGTGCTCTCCTCAAATGTGCAGGTAAAACACTGGCATAGGCACCACTCAGTAGCCAGCCAGTGCCAACACACCTCCAGGTACAAATAACAAAACAAACTAAAGACAGATCTTGTTCTTAGCTCACAAAATGATACACATACACATGGACAAGTTATCAGAAAAGGCATTATATTTTGGTTTCCACCTCAGTTAAAACTGATTTTGGTTTTCAATCAATCAGATCTGAGTATGTCTGAGTTCAGGTTTCCATTTTTTTTTCCCCGTAACAGTAATGATCTGGACGACCATAATTATAAAAGGGACAGGGAGAAATCTCGAGAACAAAGTTACATAGTCTGAACTGTGCTCTCTTCCACATGAGCACTCTAGGGAATGTTAGTTTCAGCTCTTTCTTTTTTTTTTTTTTTCTTTTTTTCTTCCTTCAAGTTGTTACTAACAAAAATCTCTACTGTTTATTAAAGCAAAGCTACAGTAAATTTTCTTGCAGTCTTACAGCAGGTTTTCATATTACCAGTAGGACTCGCATGCATGGATTGCAGTCACACACACACGCTCACAGACATTATACAGTAGCCAGTTGCCACCATAAAAAAAACCGTAAAGAAAGAGAAAGAAAACAGACATTCATTTAAGTGGTCATCATTAGAATCGCACCAAACTTTTGGATTAAAAAAAAAAATACTGCACAGGTCTTCCACATCTAGAAGGTAAATCATCCCTTTTGCAATGGACGGAGCTCTCGTCTCCATTTGTTCAACATGCATCGCTAAAGCTTGAAGGCACGCTGGCCAAGGAGAGCCCTGTTCTTTTGTCATCTGAACTCCAGTGTGCTGCTATCAGGGTGCAAAAAAAGGACAAAAATAAAGCCAAGCCCTTTTGCAGCACACCAGGAAAAGGTCATTCGGAGACCACAGTACTTGGAAGGCAGCCCAGCTGCCTGGATTCTACTGCTAACTGTGCTCTTGGAGGCATTGAAGGAACACACTTGTGTTTAAAAATGACACATAAAGGCAAATTTCTGCAAACCCTTTCTTTTCAAACTGCCTAAGGCTGACTAACACTCCTTCTAGAAGAAACTGGTCCTTCAGTCACCAGCTTCAAGCGGGAAATTTCCTACCTGCTGTCTTAAACACTGAAGCACCAGCGATTATAGGGCTGATGTGTTTCGGCATTCACCCAGCTTCAGGGCAACTTAACATCAGGAAAGAAAAAAAAAAAAAAAAGAAGGAAAAAAAAGATGAAAATAGATCCCCAATGCCTCAAGAGCACTATATCAAACCAGAACTCTTGGGCTACTGACTGCTGGCACTGTCAGAAGCTCCTCGCTTCTGGGAAGACACCGGGAGGTTGAAGCCTTAATGGTGATCAGGTATCCTCCCAGGGTGAGATTTGCTGAGTTTTACTGATTGCAGGATAAAGCAGTGTTTCGGAAAACTAAAACCAACAAACTCATAATAACCATCACCAAAATCACCATTGGAAAAATTCCATTTTTTAGAAGGTCTCATTGAGAAACATCAGTCCCTGCTCCTTGGAGCAGGGCAGATAAGATTAACAAAACCCAGAGTGACCCATCCCCCACAGGCTGGGCCTTTGAGGTCTAGTCCCCGTATTCTACTGGAGGGGAGAAAGAAAAAAAAAACCAACAAAAAAAAGAAGGTTTTATCACCTTTTCCTCCTGTTAAAGTTTTAATCCTCTTATTCCATTTTTACTTGTTTTTTTTCCCCCGATTCTCCCTTCCACTCTGCCACCTTAGCTGGGGGAGTTATTGGTACAAGAGTTTGGAGAGTCCTGCTCATTTATTGTGTTCAAGAGTACACACACCGGCTGCCGGGGCAGGTGGTGGTGGCTGTGTTCGCGGTGCTGCTCCTCCGTGACACTGAACAGCCCTTCCTCCTCGTCCCCGTGGGGGCGGCCGCTGCAGCTGTCGCAGAAGTCCAGGGGCCCATCCAGAGCATCATCGATGAGCCCGTCAAACTCCTTGAGGTCGTCATCGTGATGACCCCGGTTGCATAGGCAGACTTCTATGCCCGAGTCGCCGGTAAATCTGCGCTGCCTGCCCGGCGTCTTGTCCTTGGCGTCGGGAATGGCGCTGCCCTGCTCTAAGCTCTCGGAGCTGTAACCTTTCAGCAGTTCCTCCTTGCACTCTGTATCCTTATCGGGACCGGCCCTCTCCACCAGCTCGGCTCCTGTGCTGGTACTGCCGGGCTCGACGCTTTGCATTTTGGTGACGGCTCTCTCGCCCAGCACGGTGCTGGAGGGCTCGGGGTCCCCGCGGCTGGGCGTCCCGGTGCTGTCAGTACTGCTGTTATTGCTGCTGGGTGCTGCAGAGCTGCTCTGTGCTGGCTGCAGGGTCCTGGGCATGTCTGGGATTGTGCTACTGCTGCCTGCTGGGACACACTGCTGATGTAAGGCACTGTATGGGGGCGGGGGGGTCGGCGGTCGGTTCACCACTTCCTCATAGGGAGGTAGCAAATAGTTTGGCAAAAACCCTAGAAGTGGGAGGCAAGGAGGAGAAGTTATTTCAGGAGCAGCTTATCTCAGGAAACGAGTCACTAATACAGGTCAGTATGGCATTTGTCACCTACCAGCACCTTCCCACTGAACAGCACAACAGGCTCTACAAAGGGGTGCCAGAACTTGTCCCAGGTGAGGTGTGTCATGTTTCAGAGAAGCAGCAACAGGGCAGAGGAGGGCACCATTACAGGAAATGGACACAACTGGGAACAGCAGCTTGATCTCTGGGCTCTCTCTATACTTACCCGGCAAACCTCCCTGGACCATGTACCCCAGTACAGCCCCATAAACCACACTGGGGGATAGCCTGTGTTGGCTGGAGGGAACAACTCCCCAGCCCTCTCCAACACTGCCTTCTCAGCTGAATTTCCACTTTCAAGAGCAGAGATTTCATCTCACAAAGCATTGTGCAAATATGAAGAGACATGAGCAGTTTCAAGGAACTTGGAGATCCTGGCTTTTGGTTGCTGTTTCAATGCTGGATTCAATTCTTCTGGTGCAGTCAGAATAAATTGGCAGTACTGGCAAAAGAGTTTGGATTATTGTACTTGCAGCCTTTCAAACCCATGAAAAATGTTGTTTATTTCCTAAGAGGCAACATAATAGTCTATATAGACAGAATGTACTTAAACACTGGAAACATCTAAGGATAGCACTACAATTTTCCATGTGCAATTGCATATCCCTGGGGCTGGGGAGGAAAAGGCTGCTGGGGATGATTTCTGAGGTGACTGCCAGAGTTTAACAAGAAAAGCAAGTTCATACATGCAATTCAACAGTCTGTCAGAGGAAACTCAGCTGAAGAACCTCTAGTCAGAAAGAGACTTGCTGTTCTAGCACAGCATAGCAGAACACAGGGAGAGCACAAAATGATTATACTTTCCCTGAGTTGTAGGCAACAGCTCCCAAGTCCTAAGGCTGCTCACCAGCAGTGTGGCCTGGGAACCACAGCACAGGGTGGGAACCAGCAGAGTGTCTGCTGAGACTCCACTTTCTCCCAGTCCATGTGACCAAACTTTGTGAAGCCACTTCCCACACCTCAGTCCCGCCAGCAGCAAGTCCAGGCTGGAAAGGAGGAACATTCACAAAGTCCTGAACGAGGTATTTTAAGAACCTTTGCAGAAAAACACCCAGGGAATCACCACACTGTCAGGGGTGGGTGTGAAGGTGCTGCAGTTGTTGTGGTTTGACTCCAGACCCAAGGGGGTTCAAATGCATCCAACACCATCTCCTCTCTGCACGCCATGGTTAGGCAGCAAAGCTGCCCACAGGCCCTTGCTGAAGCCAATTACTACTCCCTCCTCTACCAAACATGAGAAACTCACTGCTGCCATGCTCCCCAGGGTCTCCAGGCAAAGCAGTGTGAGGTACATACGGAAATAAAAGGGCAGGGCTGAGTAGTTATGGGCCTCCCGGTAAGCGATGAGGTTGATCTCGTGCTGCCGCTGTTGGGCCTGGAGGCGGTGCTTGGTGCGGCGGTGATGGCAAACACAACAGCAACTGAGGATGATGATGATGGTCCACACCAGCCAAAACCCTGCAGCAGAGGAGAGCCAAGTGTTAGCCATTGTGGGAGAGCTGCATCCAAACCCAGGAAACCCAAGAAGCCAATGGAGAAGATCATCTGAAAGCCTGGATCTGAATCTGCCCGCTCTAAAGGCAGAAATATGTGTTATGCCAGGAGGCTTCAATACTGACCTTCCTGCCTGTGTGGGACACTGCGACTCCAACAGCCTAGCCAGAAATGGGTAACTCGAACGCACTTTGGCACAATGTGGATCATGTTCAGTAAGTACAACTCTGGAGAATAATGAAATATGGAGACAGGGCTCCCCCCTCTATTGCTCCTACCCTTTGGTTACCATTTCTTCTAGCCAAAAATGAGCAGAGCTGTGAATAGCATTGAGCTTGCCTCCCATAGCCACTTTGGTTTGAAAATAACAATCAAGACACAAAAGACACTCTGCAGATTGACCACAGAAGAAGAGAAAAACCCCAAGCACAATGTTCTGCTTTTGTTTGCTCTGCTCTTTAATTTCCAGCCCAAATCCTTCATTGTTATATGTTTAACAAAAACATGCTCTTTTTTCACAAATGTCTCAAAATATTTTTAAAACTTATTTTTGTATTCAATGTCTTAAATTATCCAAAATTAAATTAAACTAGCTTCCCTCTCTGAATCCTGAAGAAACCTAACTTCTGCTCTGTTTGTGGTCATGTCTGGTTTCCGTGCACTGTTGTACCTTATGTACACTGCTCCTTAAAAGAGAATCTTAAAAGACCACTTCCTGAAATTTGCCCATGCCCTCCAACATGTAGAATAACTCTCCCTTTCCACAAATTTCTCACTTGCATGCACTACAAAATGTTTCTGAGACACACTTCAAAAAATGAAACATTCACTCCAGATTAGGCTTTTGTCTCCTACAACTGGAGCCCACAGTTTGACCTACCCCCAGTGTCTGTAAACTCTATCTTTTTCTTTCTGTAACACCTCTGCCACTCTTCACTAGTCCCAAGCAGTCAAAATGGAGATTCCTAATGCCACAGCCCATTTTCACCATGGCCAGTCTATCCTGTGGTATCAAACTGCTCTTCTCTCTGCACTAAAAACCTCCAGTCATGCCTTTACAATACCTTGATGTTTTCAGCATCCCCTGCTGTGTTTGCAATGTTTTCTCTGCTAAGAGCTAGGTGGGGAAAGGTGAACAGTTTAGGAATTGAAAGAATGAAAGGAGTATTGCCCTGGCTCAGGACAAAGGGCAATCTATCGTTATCACCCATCTCAGAGACCTGCACTGGGCTGTTTGTAGGTGAACTGGATGTGCCATATCGTGTCTGAGCATTTTGAGTGGGGACTTTCACCTCCCTGTGTTGTAACCGAAATTCCTCATGTATTTTGGCACAGCAAACTGAAATTTCTCTCCATCCTTGTGCAATCTATATTTCCCTAACCAACTGGAACCTGCCTTACCACCAAACTTATCAAAACCTGCTATCAAATGAAGGTGTTACACATTCCTCTCTTTCTTTTTCTTGCCTGGAAATGAATCTTGGCTGGTTCCTGGGTAATTTCTCAGGCCAGCCTTCTCAGCTGCATCACGATGACCAGAGAGACTGATCTTCACTCCAGAGAAACAAAGGACAAAGTACTCAAGATGCTCTCTGCACTTTCCAAACCAAAATGAGAATGCGGCCACTGACCTCTGAATACCCTCCTGTTTCTAAAAAAAGCCTTTTTTATATAAACCAGAAGGATTGGCCCAGTCTACCCTTCACTCCAAAGCTAAACATTTGCAGCCATTCCTTTAGCCTCTATCACTACCAAAATCTTGGTACACAAATGCAATACTTCAACTCTCTCAGAGTTTGCAGACTCCCACCAATAAATACACTTTATTTCTCACTAAGAGAAGGTCCCTTGGCTCTTGCTTGCTGAGGAAGTAAGAATACACTCATCAAAACCAGGTCACTGGCACAGCATGCCACCATGCACTGAGGCAGGCCTGCAGTTCATCTTCTAAGTACTCCTTATTTTCTAAGAGCAGTCCATGATCATGAGTTCAATAACAATGGAAAATTACACCCAGCTATCCAGGGATTTTAGCTACAGTTATGAAAACAGATGCCTTTAAACACATTTGATCGTGTCCTTTCCCAAGGGGTCTACATACAATGGTAGCAAGCAGCACTTAATTAGTTAAGATGTCCTGGAGAACTGCCACTGTTAAGCAATCTCAGCTGTAGCAGCCAAATATTTCTATATTTCTGCAGGGAATAACTGCTCCCACCCAAGCCTGCATCCAGAAGATTAAAAAAGCATTTCTTTAGAAAACTTCTCTACCCATTCCAAAAAAAGTCCCAAAGTGCTTTGCACACAAACTGATGCACAAGCTCAGAGTAGGGGTCAGAGTAAGCTCAGCCACTCCTGGGAAGAGGTGTGGCAACTCTGTTAACAACATGCAGTAACAACATACAACAGCTTAGGATAATAAATTAATGTTGGATCCTACTGAAACCGCAGGTGGCATTTAAGTAAACACATCATAATTTAGTGGATTGCGATTTGGCCTCGGTGCCAGGAACAACACCTTCATTCTCCTGCAAAGGGTCTGTGCATGCTTGCAAACGCGAGCGGATGAGATTTGCTGTTTTTCATGAGAACTTCCAGAGGAAAACCCACTAATACCACATTATTGCCTGGTTTCATTAACTGCTGACACTTCCTAGAGCTTCTAGGAATTACTCAACCCCTGACTCAGCATGAGCCTGGATGGAGGACTCAGCATGAGCATGGAGGACTTGCCAGGATGATCGCAGGAGACCAGCAGCATGTGCCCACCAGAGTCATTTGCTGGCCTGGCTTCTGGCATCCTCTTTAATGACTGTGTCCCCACCTTGTCACTCAACAGCACATCTGCACCTCAGGGCTGGAAAGCCTCCAGCACATTGCAAGCAATAGGATGGGACATCCACAGGAGCTGAGGCACACAAGGGGCTCCCTGGCTGTCACCTGGGCAGAGGCGCCAGTGCTTGGAAGAAGGACAGGGTGCAGCTCTGGTTGCAAGCCCAGCATGGTGCTAGGAGTTCAGGGCCTCCATAAAAGGCTCTACAACATTCCCTTGCCAGGAGTTTGGGCACTGCTACAGTTTTGGCTGCAAAGAACAGAAAATTGCAAAAGCCTAGCAAAAATATAGTATGGTCATTTATTTGGAATAAAGCTATGCTCCAAGGCCAAGTGGAATTGTAAATATTATGTCTAAAAGTATGGAGTGAACAGTGAAGATGTTCATGGCTGAGCTGTGCATTTGTACACCTGGTGAGGCCTGGCTTCAAACCAGCAGCAGGGAGGTGAGCCGAGTAGACCACTGGCCTGCGCAGCCAGCAGCTCATTTGGCAGGAGGGGAATTGCAAATTCACCCAAAGACAACACTACATGAGCAGGAAATGCAGGGGCCAAGCATAGCAGCAGCACACACTAACACCTCCTCCAGGGTAAAAACAGGCACCAATTCTGTCTTGTGCTGAAAATGGGTAAGATGTACAGAGGCAACTGAAGTTTGGCATTAAAAGGTCTCTAAAAGCCAAGTAAAACTGAGCTTCTGGTTGCCTTCAATGTCCTCAAAAGCCTTCATGGTCGCCAAACGCCTTCCTCTTGCTGTTCCAAGATGTACCTTCTTCCCAAATGGATATGAGCTGCTTTCCAGCAGCATTGCATTGAGCTACCACTGCACTCACTGGAAAAGGAAAAATGGTTGGGAGACACATTCTGAGCAAAAGTTGCCATTCAGTGTCTGAATTGAGAGTATTTTCCACAGCCACCTGGCAGTGACCACTGGGAACAAAAGCTTGTGGCAACCTGAGTACAACATGACAGATAAAAAACAAACAGTGACTTTGGAAATATAACTTCTGATGGATAGCCTGAGCAGAAGCAAAATACTGGAGCAAAACAGGCACCAGGAGACCACTAGACTTGAAGGCAATTTCAGTCTTGCTCTTGTTTTATGGAAGAGTCAGAAGTTGCAACCCTCTCCAGCCCAAAAACGACTGAGTCCTGAGAAACACTGCTATATTTTTTGCTAAATTCATTGGTGATGCCTACAGGTGGATAATGATGCAAGCAAAGGTGAAACAGACACAGCTGAGGAGTTGATTATTACCAAGAGAATTCCCTGCCAGAGCACCAAAACCTCTCATAAAAGTAAAAGAAGCAGCACCAATCTGTAAGCTCAGAGCTGTAAGCCTGACACAAGCATGAAGCTCCGGAAGTCAGAATGGGAGCTGCAGGAACACCTGGGAATGGAATTAGGTCCTGTGAAAGCCATCTCTCACAACCAGAGGAAATACTGAAGCAAGAGAAAGCTGTTACATTTGCAGCATTCTTGGGAAAGGGAGCCCCATCACATGATCACCAAAGAAGTTTCCTACCAGCTGTGAAAGAACATGCTTAAAGCTTCAGGAAAACCCCTTCTAGGACACTCACCATAGTTTTGCTCAAACTTCAAAATGAGCAAGAATAAAACAGTTTAAGAATTAAAAATCAGAGCACTCCCTCCTCATGAAAAAGGAGGGAGCAATGTTTGCTTTGATGCTGTATTGCATTTGCTGCCTGGGATGTTGCCATCAGCAATGCCATTGAGGGAAGCTCCTTTTATCCTCTGCAAAATGGAAAATGTTTTCTGGAGCGTTCCAAGGGTATGAACAGAGAAATTTGCCCTCAAGTTCATGGTAAACTTGGGCAAATGCCATGGCTCTGCTGGCAGGAAATCCCCTAAAAGCAAGCCAAAACATACTGCAAAGTGCCTTTGTGTCTGCCTGACAAGCATCTGGGTAATAGCTTTGGCTCCATCAGAGCTGGTTCTGAACAGAAGGAGTAGTGAGACAATTTCATTGTGGGACATAAGAAGTGTCTCAAATGGTGGCCTCACAGTCAGTCATAGCTGAAAAAAAAGGTCTTTCACAGGGCCAACACTACAATCAAGAATGGAAAATTTACTTGGTACCACAACCTGGATGCCCTTGGGTTTAATCGTGTCCTTTGGCAGAGAGGTCACATCATCTCCTGTCATTGCAGGCAGCAGCCTGTACAAGCCAACAATGCTGCTCAAGAATGCCAGATGAAGGATCCATGACATAGGCCCATGAACATCTTAAGAAGGACTAAAAGAAGCCGCTGAATGACGTAATTCTCTCCTGTCTGTTTTAACCATACCTCCTGCTGCTTCCTCCACCTCTTCCTGTGCCGGCACAAAGCTGTGTGCAACTGTGGTTTGAACTGGTTTGAGGGAACCCAAGCAGGTTGAAACTCGTTTGGCAAACACAGCAGCAGCAACAAGAGAAAGACTGACTTTCAGTGACAGTTTTATGTTAGTTTAAGTCATTGGAACTGCAGTCCCAGCCTGACCTCACTGCAGGAAAAAGTTACTGAATATTTGTAGAGTACAATGGCAAAAGAAAAAAGCTGAAGACATCTCCAACTTCTGCTTGCTCCCAAACTGGTAACAAAAGGAGACACACATTAACTGCAACTGGTTCCTAGTTTTCAGAATAGTGTCCACTACATACGGTACAGCCAGTGCAATGAGATAAGATGGAAAAACACAAGTTTTGGAAAAATCCTTTGCCTATTGAGAAATGAGAGTCAACATGGGGCAGTAAATCTGCAGACACTGTTTTTATGCCTCCTCTCCTAGTGAGGGAGCCTTCCAATGGCAATTGCTCCCATGCTCCAAATGACACATTTGTAAGCCCAGTCCCTCCCAAGAGATGTGTGTTGGTAAAATGCATGTCGAACAATAGTCTAATAGAGACCAGAGTGGCACACCCAGCTGAGACCATGTCCTGAACACGTGGGAACAACAGATCTAGGTACTTAGTGACAAGCTAGGTTGGAGGTATGTAGGGCAGGGGGTGAAACAACCCCAGGAAGTTCTCTTGCCTTTCCATGCTGTTTAAAACAGCACAGGTGGAAGCAGCCAACTAAGGCAAAAGTCAGTATCTGCATGGCCAGGCTATGCCAGTCTTCTGCTTTCGATCTGGGAATATTACTGAAACAGACCAAAACAAACTTACGGTGATTTGGCTGTCTGGATTAGGCTACAAGAAGTCCAAGGAAATCCGGAAATACCCCCCTTAGTGACCCTATTTATGATGAGTTTCTGTGTGGTTGTGACATCTGTTGTTTGCCCTATACTGTCGGCAAGGCTTTGTCATGGCAGGGTTATCAGTGCAGCACAGCTGAGGACAAACAGCCCAAGGGGAAGTTTGAGACACCTAGGAAAGAAAAGCGAGTAAAAGGACGTAGAAGGCTGGGTGAAAGGCAAGGAACAGCAAAAATCTCTTTGAAAAAGGATGTGGGATAAGACAACACAGGGTAAGGACAAAAATATGGGACTGGTGCATTGTTTGACTGAGTGTTTTGGAGACTGCAGCAAACTCTTGGACATGAATTCCTATTATAAAGCTGACCTCCTGGAATATGTACGTGGTACAGCACTTGCTTTAGTTTTAGCAACTAACCGGATCCTTGCCAGAATTTTCTGGCAGCATGTTTTTTGGGAAAAGAGCTGTCTAGCGATTCCAAGGGGAAGCGTGCAGAGATGAGCAGAATGTTCAAAATCAGCAAAAACATTGACTGTGCTGCTTGCAAACAGAACATTTTTTCCCATACAACCCTTCCACTAGGACCTAAACAGTCAAGATCTTTTTTCTTTTCTTTCTTTTAGAAACACAGGGGCTCAGTATCATGGCTAAAAAAGACAATGAAACAAAACAAGCAATGTATGAACACTCACTCATTGCCAATGCTGGGTTGCTGTACAGTACCTAAATGACCCAAGACTACCTAAGCCCTTGAACTAAATCCTACAACCTTTTGCAAGCAGTGAGCAGCTGCCTGTTTCCATGCTCCATGATTCCTGAAGCACATCATACTATTTTTCCAACCACACAGTGAGATGTACTTTCTACGGCTTTACTTGCCGTGTTCAGAGCCTCTGGAATCATTTAATGATTCAAAGGCAAGGAGAAACATGAGGATGGATGTCAGGAGATCTGGATTTAGTGTTCAGCCCACATTATACTCTTAAACCTGGGAAAATCCAGAACCTCTGAGCTTTACTTCTTAGCCCGCAAAACACAGGAACTGCATTCCTTGATTACCTTCTCTCCCATATTTTGAAAAGTGGTATGGTTAAGCAATAAGACAGGCCTGGAAAAAGGCCAACACAGGAAAACTCCAGCAAATCACAATCACATCATAGAGACCTGAATAAAAATTGTTAGGAAGCAAAATCCAGTGGCTGCTGCCATTCTCCCCCTTGGGGACCATGAGTTCTCTGGGGAATCCAAGTAAATTGTCAAATTAAAATGCTGACCCAGCTTATCCACCATCCAAACATCTTTCTCTATGTGAGGAAATGGAACAGTAAATTTTTCCATTTCATTAATTATTATGTTCCAAGAAAATTAAAAGACATAATGCAGCTTTTCCCCCACCACGTTACCAGCTACCAAGCTTGAGTTAAGAACTAATCAGACCTTTACATAATTATTAGATCTATATCTATGAATCTGAATATAGTTTTATTATTTGGCAACACAGCACTATTTTAGTTTTTTTAATAACAGATGGGTGGGGAATCTGAACTGGGCTGTTATCTAATTTTAAACACAAGCTGAACACCTGCTTGGCATATCATATTCTCCATTCCTCCACTCCACCCCTTAACAAAATAATACCTTGATTTTACATCCTATTCCACTACCCTCAACGACTGGTTTAAAATTACCACCATCTTACTTGCTGCCTAGAATTGCTGAGATCAGCCATTTTCAAAGACAAACTTCCCTCAAATTCCAAAACAGGGAAAAAGGTCCTTTTTACAGGAAAAATTCCAAGTGGCCACAAAACAGGATCATGTTTCAGAATGCATGTCCAGCAAAGACAGACTAGTTTTCTTTTCCATTTCAAATGCCACCCTCCTCTGCTTCTTCTTCCCACAAAGCTGTGGTGGTAGATAAATCCAGGATTTAATTCAATAGGACTAGCAAGAAGGTCTGTTTCCAAGCACACAAAGTCTGAAACAGGTGGTCTGAGGTCAAGAGAAGCAAAAACTTCTCAAAAGCTACTTCAGTATATGCATATGTTGGTTAAAATCAAAACAGAACAACCATGAAGCCATACTTAGAAGGTACTGCTAAGTAAACTGTTCATTAACCAGAAGTTATTATTAACTTTTTAAAAGCCAATCTATTCCCAAGCATGTAAAGCTGTTGCTCTCCACTGCTCATATTAAGACTACTTATATTTTCTATCACCACTTTTCACCTTGAAGGCCATCACAGTGCCTCAGCATACCTACCTATCAAAGACACTCCACAACTCCTGAGCAGCAGCTAAGCTCACAAGCTCTAGAATATGTGTTTACATTTGAAAGACATTCTCCCTCTATGACTCCTTCCCATCCAAAGGAAACTTTTTTCCTCCCATTCATAATGGCAAAGCAAGTTTTGAAAACATTAACTGGTTTTAAATCAGGGCTGGATGTTTGAATTGCAAAAAGCCTAGAAAACAGGTCTCATGTTTGAATTACTCCCCTCATTTTAGTGTGGTACACGATGCTCTCTGTAAGGCAGAAGGAATGTAAACACACAGAAACCTACCTCTCCCAAGAAACCATCCAGCAGTATATGTGACCCACATGTTTATTCCATGATCTCAGTGTGACCTGTGAGTCTGCTCTAAAAAGAAGCCTTTAATATTTTGCCTCCTTCTAACAAAATCGGGCTTTGTCTTCCAAGAACTTTTATGATACAGTCAGGCAGTGCCAAGTATAAAAGTCTGTGCCATACTGAGAGCACAAAGACAGCTAAAGCATCCCATTAAAATGGCAGGAGGCTATTGCTTGCACCATATCGTATGCAATTTAACTGAGCCTCTCTTTCAAGAGGTCCATGGGAGAAACATGATGACTGTGCCACCAGCTCCAGTGTGCGGCTGCACTCCACACTGCTGCTCAATTTAGATCCTGCTTGCCAAGGAGCCTGTAAGCCCTTTGCACACATGCACCTTCCTCTACATTCCCACCCACACAAATGCCAAACCGGGTTTGACCTTCCCCACTCTGCTTTATCCATGCCTCCACCTCTAGTCTGAACAAATTCCTGCCATCTGTCCTGCCAGTACTACTGACTGCTACAATCTGATCCAGGCACTCCAACTCTCCAATATACTCATGGTCTGTTTCTCAGCCTGCTATGGTCCCTGGAGCTCCCCCCTGGCTCCCTGTCTGGAATTATTTCTTGAACTGTTTGGACATTTTGGAAAATAAGTCTGCTGTAAAAGACCTGCAATACATTAAAATCCTACCATTAGCATTGACACAGCCAGCCCCTGGAGTCTAAGCACAGTGTGTCTTGAAGATGCTTACTATGGAGTCCTGCTCAGTTTATAACCACATCCTCCATCCTTCATTTGCTAATTTGAGAAGTAAAAGCATGTTTCTGGACTAAAGGATGAAGTGTCAGCTATTCCTGTCCTTGGATCCAGGTTAAGTATCAGTTTTTGTGCGTATAACACGTTTCCACACACAAGCTACTTTGGGAAAGTGAAACTGTGGGCACAACATAGGGAGTAAGTAGAAAGCACAGTTGTCTAAAAACTAGAAGATACCCTCGGGTGTGGTAAGAAAGTATCTCCAGTCTCTAATGTAAGGGTATAATATTCAGAGCACCACATTTCCAAAATCCGGGAACAGAGGTGCCCTCCCAGCCTAGGCTTGGGGCAATACAACAACGCAACATCAATGTTCAACATTTTGTGTTCCTCCTCAAGAAAGAAGACACCATCAGGCTGAACAAGCTTAAGTTTTCCTTTAAAATTCAGCATTTATTACTTCCTTTTGCTTTCAACTTTCCATTTTTCTATATATCTTAATCAAGCTTTGCTGCCCACCTGCTTTGACCCTGACTCAGCAGGTACAGTCACTCAACCATTCGCTGGAAACTATGATATTTTTAAATCTCACATATTGGGAAAGAGGAAATGAGAGGGGTTGCAATGGGCAATGCGTGTTCCTCATAGCACAGCATTCAGCCACTGCAAGCCCATAGGATTTACCCAAGACTCTCTCTATGCAATGATTCCAAAGAGTCCTGAAGAGAATAAGCACCCTGGTCCTCCTCCTTGAAAGGACATCTTTAAAAAGATATACCATATTTAAACTTCTTGTGCTTGCAAAGAACTAAACCAACAAGATGAAAGACACTGAATTAATTCCTTGTTTGAGTGTGTCAAGCTGTAGTGTTGTGTGTATGGCATTTCTCCCTCAAGCTGGTTTCCTACTCCTGTATAATGTCATCCTGAGTACCCAAATCAGTGAGAAGAGCAAACAACAGTGGCAAGATGACCCATTACTCCTGAGAAGGCACCCACTGTGCCTTCCTTGTCATATCATATCAGCTCTGGATTGTGCTGCAGTGAAATTCAATGGCAATGCACAACAAGGGCTGAGTACAAAATCCCACGGGACACAAGCCAGACCTGTAGTATGGTATGAGAGCCATGCAGATTAGGAAGGGAAGCCATACAAAATGGAAGGACTTACACCAGAGTTCATAGTAGTAGTTGCAACACTGGGATTGTCCACAACAGTGGCCCGTTTCACATATGTAACTTTGATTGTTGACACCCATGCAGGTTTCCTTGTCCTAAAATTAAACAGACACACTTTTAAGATGCTTTGTCAGTATCTTTTGTAAATGTTTTACTCAATGATCTGCAAGCATTTGAAAAGTACATGTTATGGTCTTTGGAAACTCTAAAATACATAAGGAGGTTAGAAGGCATCTAAGGACCATCAAAAAATACAAAGGAGCATTCAGAAGAAAATCCCCATATCTCCACATCCACGAGTTACACTCTTTTAACATCCAGTCAGCACTGCTGCCTCATCATCCCTCTCTTTTTCCACTTAAAGTTACCACATTTTGGGAGCCAAGCAGACTCTTAAAAGAAGAGATTACATTTGTTTCACATTGTACACAATATCACTGTATTACTGGGGCTGAATGCTGAGTGGAGGAAAAGCATTCATAAAGGGAACATTAAAATTTGAGAAAAGACTGCTTGGATTAATTTAGATCTAAATGATAATTACATTATGTTCCTGCAAGATTCCTATCTAAAATGATTCCTTCATGATTAGCCATGTGTTTTATGTAAGATCAGCGTTCCTGTAAAACTTCTTCCTGGAATAGCAAAGTAATCCAGAAGCAGAGCCAAATCAGCTGTAGTGTATCACCCAGTGGGTCCTCAAGACACCTAACATGGAAAAGGTCTGTAGTGTGAGGTCTCAGTTCCCCACAAGGTGCACCACTTCCTACAAGTCCATGTTTTCCTGCTAGTCTGAAAATATGGCTGGGAAAAAGTACAAAACACAAGAAAACAGAAGCATTTTACGGTCTGGGGTTTGTACATCCTCTAATAGGTTTTGGAGCAACCTGGGAGTTCAAAGAACACTATGGAGTTCAGGAAACAAACAAACCCTAATTAAAAACATTGTAACAAAGTTTTTATTTTCACTTTCTTTCACTTGAAATTTATTATGAGGAAACGAAAATGTGGGTAGGCTTATACCGAAAGCTGTGTTGAAAAAAATAATTTTGGAGGTACCAACTTAAAAATAAGGAAACAGCAACCCACTAAAGCCCAACAAACCCCCACCAGTAGGCAATAGGGATGTACATTTATGGATCCCAGCACTAGCTGAACTGCACTGTTCTTCTCTTTTATATGAGTGCACTATGACCACATTTCTCACAAACCTCTATGGAGCCACCCCACATGCAAAATACCAAGTGCATTTCAAATGCTGAACCACCTCATTGAACAAGTGATGCGAGACAGTAGCTGCAATGAAGAAGAAGAAGCCTGCACTAAGTTTTGAGTGTATCTGGAGACCTGGAGGAGCACCAGCACTTCCCCACCACACAGTACCTTAGTTGGAGGCACACCTCGCCAACAGAGGTCTCTCACCTGAGCACCCAAATTACAGCAGCAACGTAACTTCTAAATGAGGAACAATCTCCTGCCATTTGAGGCTCAGCAGGAAAGACCGTCATGGTGCTCTTCTTTTCTCCTAAGAAGTCACACCAACTTTTGAAAGGGTTTTGATCATGTGAGGGCACAATTCAGCAAACACAACTCATTATATAATGTATTGCTTCCCCTCCTTCCATGGATACCATGATTTCCACAAAAGGCTCTAAAAAGAACCTTTAAACCTCACCCACAGAGGCAACAAGACGGAGGGTTACCTGCCTCTATTTTTAAGGAAGAGACAAACATTTTGCTGGACAGACCTGTCCAACTACTACAGGCAGCTAAAGCAAACATTTGGTTCTTGTCTTGAGATGTTGGCATGTCAACAGTAGAAACACCATTTTCCTATACGGTAAGGAGGTGTTTCCATCTCAAAGTAGTGCTAACTATTAGGAGACATTGCTGAGCTAGCACAGCATTTTCTGCTTCAAGCACAGTATTCACGCCAAAAATTGTAATTTTAGCCAGCAAAATAACTAGAAATAGGCCACATCTATTCTCTTATCTTCTTAGTTTATTTACATTTTTCCTCATTTTTGTTTGCCTTGCAGAGCTAATGTAACTCATGGACAGGATAGATTTTGGCTCTCATATGAAGAGAATTGAGAAATTAAGATGCCATTGCAAAATTGCAATCCTGTTGGTAATGCTCAAGTTGGAGAATGACTGGCTGAGGTTTGTGGTTGTGACACATGAAGATCAATGTGACCTGTTAAACCAGTAAATGAATCATATGCAGCTGATGAAAAACCAGTGTCTCACAGTGCCATTTCATGATCTCTCCATCACGACACTTGATCCATCCTTGACCACTTCTAGTTTACACCCTAAAAATTTCATCCATTCAGTGTTGCCTGCTTCGAAGAGTGGCAAAAAGGAACAAATCAGTGTCTTTGAGCAGCAGCAACTCATAACATCTTCAACTATATTTTTCCCACTTAAAAACTTGCAGTGGTCCTGATTTCAGACTTTCATCACACCATCCTTTTATTTGAACTTACTGACTCCCTCTTGCCAACCTCATTATATTTGAAATTACTTTTCCACACATGCTTATGCACAGGGCTGCTCCTTGTTAACCCAGCTGGTCAATAGGTGTGTCAGTACATTCTCAACAGAGGATCCTGAGCAGCCTGGATGGTGTTCTGCAGGTTGTTCCTGGAGATCAAGTCTCAGGCAACATCCAGCTTCCCATCTAAAGTTTAAATCTTACTGTCCGGAGCTTCTTTACACACTGACCAAGACAAATGCTCTTCCCTGCTAATGCACATGTGCTTGTACCTTCAAATAGTCCTGCAGTTGGCTTTCAGCTCCCACAGTTCAGAACAGCCAGGGGTTCTGAAGTCCTCGCAGTGCCAACCACCAGCCACGCTGCTCAAAGTCCAAGCAACTCATTTTGGAGCCTTCCTGCAATCCTCTGCCAGTCCAGCCACCACCAGGCTTTTGGAAACAGAGCTGTCAGACTCAGGGGCCACATGTCAGACCAAGAACTGTCACCCGTGTTTCCAAACAGTTTCACAGAATCAAGGAATAATTTGGTTTGGAAAGGATCCCAGCAGGTCATACGGTCCTACTACTGCTCGAAGCATGGCTACCTCTAACATTGGGTTACACAGCCTGGCACAGCAGAAGAGATAAAAGGTAAAGGCAACAGATCTTCACAAATAGAAGAAGTCTACTAGGGAAAGATTCTGGCACAAGGAAAACATTGTTTTGGGATACATTACAGGTGACTCCTTTGGAACAAGTGTTTCAGTCTTCTTTCTTCTTTTACATCAAGACTCATTTCTGTGAAAAGCTGAGCCACAGTACAGTTTGCTCCTTTTTGCAAATCAAGGAAGAGGTTATGTAGAGCCACTGTGGCCATGACAGAAGCTGTGACATTCTTGGTTAGGAAATTTCTACCTACTTCCAAGCTCTTTGATCTGACTTCACTTTCTATTTAAATCTCAGGCTGCACTTCTCATACCAGCAGCATTTTATCATTTCTACTTCTTTCTCCCATGCATTCTTTGTGTCATAGGCTGCCAAACTAACTACTTAAGATATATCAGCAATACAGTTATCTAGAGTCTAAATGTCTCCTGGAAACAATATCCCAAGTGCTTGTGCTATGAAAGCATACTATTTCCTTTTTCACACTAAGAGCCATAGACAAGGCAAAGGGCTAAAAGAGCAATTTTATAGATAAGGAAAAAATATATGGTGGAAAAAACTCTCATAGAAGCAAAGTTGGAGCACTCATATTTTATTGACATGCCTTTGTTTCTAATTTCCATTACAAGCAGCACTTGTAATGGTAATTTTTAGTCATTCTTACCAGCATAGAGTTTTTATTGAACTATTACAGAGGGGTTTTCGAGTATTTTTAAGGTAGCCTTAGGAAAACAAGGAAGGAGGAGGGTTTCTTTCCAAAAGCACTTTCTTCCCCAATAGCCAGTGACTATTACATTCCAGAGTGGGCTCCCCTGCTGAAGGAGTCTCGTTTTCTTGTTGTCCAGGCAAGCAAGCACATCCCTCCCCACCAGCCTTTGTTTGGCTAACTGTAGATGCCTCCGGGCAGGATTACTAAGCAGGATCTACATGGGTCTACTCTCAAAGAGCATTCAACTCCATTAGAACAGAATAGTCTTATTTCAGGACTAAGAAGCCAGAACATGCCATCCATTATCTCCCACCTGCAAAGCCTAGGAGATTCCCAGCTAGTTTCAGGGGATTCACTTTGTCCTGCAAATCAACACGTACCCTAGGCTGCATGTGCATCACTTCCTCAGTGGTACCATCTTAAGAGCTGGTCTGAGAAACTGGAATCACTCAGTCCCTGACACACAAAAAGCCAGGAGCTTCTGGGAGAACACTCTGCAGACGTGTAGAGTGTGTTCCCTCCCAGTCCAGTCCAACAGAAACAATTTGTGATATGTGGCACAGGCTCTTTGTCATGAAACTGCTTGAGATGGGAGGACCTTGCCTAGTGCATTTTGAGAGTCTCTTTGTATTAAGATGTGGCATTATGGATCAGTTTTCATGTCATAAACTTTAAAAAGTAAGAGCAAGTAAGATTCTTGGTTTTGCTTATTTTCTGGTTGATATCTGGCATTTGTGATAAACCCACAACCATACCGGTTACTCAGCAACTCTGCCAGTAGTCCACTTTTGCTGTCAAGTGCTTTTACAAATAATCCTTAAAATATCCAGCAGCAGTAGATATAAGAGAACTCAAGGCAGTGCTGTATGTTGTCACATCTGAAGCCACAGCAAACAGTAATGTCAGTGCCAACGAAAAAAGCCAATTATTCTCTTCACCTTTCAGTTTAGTATTAGACCTTTACTGCAGATCTATGTGACAAAGGTCAAAATCTGGGGCACCATCAAGACAAGAAGCATTCATGAAGATCTGTAGGTTGACTGGGCTGCACCTCGCTGCAAGGAAGGATGAAACAGACCTCCTTACTCTACTTTTGTAAAGGTTTTCAGTAGTAAATGGTTTGGTTTAATAGCTATAAATCTGTTAGGATTAATTGTGTCCAAAGCCAATGTTGGAAATGAAGGGAAATAACTGACAGCCGAGTTCCATCACAATAAAAGGATCAAGGCACTTCTCTCTTTTCTACTCTCAAAAGTCAGTTAAGCTGGGCACATACTGTTTCTAAGTCAGACGGGAGAAAGATGAAGATGAGCAAATTCCAGGCTAGCGTGGCTCTTTTCCAAGCTGAAAATTAATATGTGCAACTGCAGCAACAAACACCACAGCCCACGCTCAGAAGTGCATAGTTGGCAGCCAACCACCTACAAAAGTTGACTCCTCAGTTGGCATTAATCAGGTAACCAAAACCAGCAGTGGCCAGTATCATGAAATCTAATAACCATTTTAGCTTCTTGCTCTACCTCCTCTTTCCACAGAAATCCAGACTCCATTACCCTAAATATGAGCATCTTTATATGGCCTCTATGTGTCATTCAAACTGCCAGAGTATCCATTCATCCTAACCTAGGTAATACCCTGGGAAACACTTGGAAATGTGACTTGTATTTACTTACAGCAGTTTATAGGCATTCCTGTCTCCTAAGACAGCCAGTTCTTTTTACCTGCACTCATTCCCTAATTTCTACAAAGTTCACTACAGCATTTGTCAAGGCACTATGCAGCAAATTACTATTTTAACAGGAAGAGATGGAGAATAACAACAGGATGACAGGGGTGAGTAAAGGCCTCAATTAAGAAGCATAGTGACAGAGGGACTCAGAGAAAAGCCCGGCAACAGGATGAAGGAAGACTGCCAAAATGGCATCTGCTAAAGGGCAAGATACAACTAGTTTTAACAGGACTTGGGCTCAAACTGTGACCACTCCAGACCTTCTGGTTTCACAGCTCTCATAGGGACTTCGGTAATAAGCATTATTTAATAATAAATCAAAATCCTGACCTAGTTATTTCACTAATCTCATTAATTGAAGGCAGCAGTCCCTTGCTGTCAGTACCCAGCCGCACCCATAACAAGCAGGATGGATCTAAGCAAGTGACACTATCCTCAGAAAAATGCATTGAAGTATGTATTTTGAGTAACTCAGAATTGGTATTTGAACCATATATATTCTTTAAGCATTCTGAATAACAGAATTTAAGTAGTTGTCAGTATATTAAATATGTCAGAAACAACTACTTGATATCCACTCTTTATTAGTTCCCACTTGGCTGTTACTCAATCTCACATATCAGACTATCACTAGTGTTGGTTAGCAAAGTGCATCAGCAACAGCTCATGAGAATGCAAACACAGAGCAACCAAGCTGAAAATGATCTCTGTCAGATAAGGCACTCAAGTGGCAGTAACTTAAAATTGCTACTGAAAATACTAGGCTAGAATGCCCAATCTTGCCACAGGGTTTACTACAATTCCTGGTTTGCCAGCTACCCCCCAGTTCCTAATCAAAGTTATTCTTAAATAAAAACTCACTAGACCCTTTCAGAGGAGGACAGCAGGTGGGATCACAGCAAGGACAGGCAGAACTGCTGGGGATCCCTGGGTCACTGGGGCAGCTCAGCACCCACAGACACCAGTGTGGCTGAGCCTGCACCAAAGCCTCCAGACCTCTCCTGTATTCACGAACATTACACCTATTAGTCCTTTGGAACATAAAAGAAAAAATCCACCATCTGAGCAAGTGTCATGTCTTTGGTGGGTTCAATTTAACAAAAGTATCTACAATTGCCAAAGATGAAAGTGGCTTTGACTGCTGGGAGTTACTGGAACCTCATGTGCCAGGCCCTGGCAGCACAACACTGGGATGGATTCCTGTAAGCCTGCCTTATGACAGACAGCTGAGGCAAGGAAATAAATCAAGTCTGGATGCTTCTTCGTAAGTCACCCACCACAAATTTTTGTTTTGCTGAATCTAAGTGCAAATAGCCAAACACTTAAAAGTATAATAAGTGGGGGACGAATGATGCCTCTGAACTGTCTCAGGCACAATAAAGATCTCCAAAATGGGAATTCTAATCCACAACATTTATTGCTTCGCTAATGCCACCATCAGGAGAATTACATTTAGATCACCACGATTAATCAGTCACAGCAGACCCATCCTCACCCCCAGCAGATGTAGCACCTCCAAGGTTTTATTAACCTTATCTGAGGAACAAATTGGTTTGTTGCATCCATTCATCCTGCAGAAATACCCCAACTATCTTTAAAGAGACACAGTCCTTTCACAGATCATGGACACAGCGATATATTTCAATAAGAGCTGGTTTCACTTTTGTTTATTGCAAGTTTCAATTTCAGGTTCCGAAAACTACACATCAGTGTTTTAAGCACCATATGTTCACTACCTCACCCCTTACTAAAAGCTTTCCAGCTGCAGTCCTCAGCCCTCTCACATTAAAGATACACATTTCTAGACTTCTAGGAAATTACAGCTTTAAGGAGGCTGTCTTGCATTTTGTTGGTTTAAACCACCAAACAGAAGATCATGCTGAAAACCTCACACAGTTAAAATTAAAACTGAAAATGTTCAGAATCCAACATCTAAAAAAAAAAAGTTTTTTTTTTTCTTCTTTCATTTATGCAGTGAACTAGGTGAATGTGTTTGAGCTTTCACCTCCACCTTTAGGAGGAAATGCTCACTTAAAACTAAAAGCAGAGATCCTCTACAATCATGTTTCCTTGGAAGGGAGCTTTAAATACCCACATTGTACTGATGTCAGATAGTACTGACCTAGCTTTTTAGGCATTTAAATATCATTCCTACTGCAACAATAAAAAAATCCAGAATCAACCAGACACCTTACTTTTACCAGGTGTTTGGCAGTCCATCTGCAATGCTACAATGCTGCTGGCTCCCAACGAAGAAATGAAGGCAGATCCAGGGAGAGCAGCTGTTCAGTGCAGCACAGGGGTGCAGAGCAAGGGGTGCTGGTCCTGGGGAGCCAAAGGTCTCACTCTGACCCTTCCATCCTCATCACACAGCGCATGGGAAGGCACCCCACTCAGCACCTCTTCCCTGAGCTTGCAACCCAGGCTCAGCATCCCTTGTGTTGAGTGAGAACAACAAAGGGCATCCCAGACAGCCAAGTGTTTACAGTCTGTACCAAGTAGAAACCAAGAAACAATGGAGGTGATGAGACGTTCCTGAATTCCACACTTTCAATTAAACAGTGCTGTTCAGTAACAACCCCTGGAAAAAGAAATTTCTGAATAGTATTTACAGGCAGGACACAATCACAAATACTTAATTTTTTAAGACTAAAAATGATTAAAACTAAGAAAAGTTCAAGCAGCTCTTTCCCACTATATCCTTTATCAGTGGATAAAAATAGTCAAGAACTTTGCTCTTGTGTTCTTGAGGCAACACCTTTTTTTCCTGCTTCCTGTAAATGCCTCTATTGATGCTGAAAAGTTACCAGCAGAGAAAAAAGTACCATCCATCCACTGAGACAACCAGATGTTCACTGTTCCAGCCAATGAAGCCAAATTACACGTAACTTCTACTTTTACACCTTATGCAGCACCCCTACTGCACTGAACACATCTCTAAAACAAAATGAATTACTTAAAACCAGGAACTTTAGAGAAAAACATACCCACGAGTCTCAAGCAATCTCAGCATTTGAGGCAACTACATCTCACTACAGTCTGAAAGTTACCTAAAGCCATTCATTCAGCCTCTGTGCCTGAATTTCCCCCCTGATTCAGTTCGGTGTTTTTAAGGCAAGTCTCTCTGCCCTGAGTGCTAACAAGTGAACTATTATTTATAGCTATTGCACCAATCACAGAAGGTCATTGTGCTAGAGGTAGTTTCTTATGTAAAACTGTTTTTGGATTGGGGGGTGTGGGGGTGGGGAGAGAGCTGCGTTTTACTAAAACTGAACTGATAAGGGAAAAGCGACAGCGCTGTTTACTCAGCAGCGTGTGGAAGTCTTTTAATGCGGCTAAACAACTGCAAGTAAGTAGTTGGTCCAATCTCGACTTCTTAATTCTAAATTAGAAACTGCAAGCAGCACTCTGATATCACTCAATATATATTTATTGTGGATTACAGATCACAGCAGTGCTGGAAAGAGTTTACAGTTAAGATTCCCCTACAGACGTGCCTCCCAAACCAAAAAAAGGGTTTGCTCTCTCCAGCCTAGGAACACATAGTTGGCACCTCCTCCAGCAGAGAGCAGCTGGGCAGTTGCTACCATTTCTCATTCCACTCGATATTACCAGCTATTAAATTATCCCAAGTTTCTTGTTCGAGCTCAAACTCTCTCCAAACAATTAAAAAATCACCAAGCTGTGGGTCACAGCATGTTGCCATTTTCCATTTGGTAACTTTTCTTAGAGATGATACACACACACACACACACACATGTATATATAAATACTCTTTCTGGGTATTTTCTGGGTTTTTTTTTTTTTTCTTTTTTAAAAATCCAGAGTTTTACATACAAAATAATGCCTGTACAAGAAAACAGTTCAGAGTTTGGCATGTTTTTAAGAAATGCAAACACAATTCCATTTTAAGGACTGTGGAAAGCACCCTAAAACCCAACCAAACAAAAACTGCACAGGAGCACAACACAAAGAGCCTCCCTGCTGCAAAGCCTCCAACAACAAGAAGGAAGTTTCTATCCCTGGCTCACAGTTTTGCTCCTTCCTTGCTAATAAAAAGTGACTCTCGCACAACTGTGCTCTCCGATCACACGCCACGGGTGGGGAAGTGCTGATTGTACAGTTCCGTTTTGGGAAAGTCAGAAATCATATCCTTAGAGATGGGGGAAATAAAACCAGTCACATCCTCCACCTGAGCAAGCAGCTCGCACCGCACTTAAGCCAGTTTGGTTACCTGTCTGAGACCCAGGAGGAAAGGCATTCTGCAGGCTCATCCTCCACGCCAGCACATGGGAAGGCAGGAATTTAAAGCCCCACAGCAACCATTTCTTCATCTGCTGTGGGCAGCCCGCTCCTCCGATCCTATTTAAACCAGGGCTTCCTCAGCTGGGAATGCTAAGTAAACAGGGTCCTGGGACACTGCAAGCACTCGCTGGCTCCCCCCCCTCCTCCTCCCACTCCCTGTGACATATCTCAGACGCAGCCCAGCCAGGGTGTTTGCAAGAGGGAAATGACATCAGGTCGGGCAGTTCAGAAAAAAAAAAACCACCAAACACCACAAAACGAAACGAAACAAAAAAGG
>WBMY01005003.1:230901-265749 GCA_013397315.1 Donacobius atricapilla | reverse complement strand
AGACAGCCCCCAACACAGAAACACACACACAAAACGCTCCCCCCCCAAAAAAAAACCACCAAAAAATTCCCCCAAACCTGCCTTCACAAAAAAAAAATCACCAAAAAAAAGAAAAAAAAGAACAAACAAACAAATAAAACCCTACAAAAAAACCCAACAAAAGCAGCCCTGAACCTTAAGACTGCTGAGCTGCTGGGTGACACCAGACAGGTCGATGCAAATGGGACTTGTCAGGGATCCCTGGTGGAGCAGAAGTGCAAAAGTGCTCTCCTCCCTGCTAAGGGGGTGCTGCAACGGAGGGCAGGCTATTAAAAATGTTGTCATGAGCCAACAGCGTGGCAGTGATTAAATCTCACAAAGCAAAAATAGAGTTCATCTACTTCTGAGGAGAAAGCTAAATTCAATGCTGCCTGCTGGACAGCACTGTAGTCCTAGACGCCACCACCACGGTTTCTTGAGTACCTCCAGACCCTGGGGACCTGGGTAGCCTTCACAGATCCAAAGCACTTCCATGGCCCCTTCTGCCTGCCACCACAATTCCACTTTTCTGACTCACAGCATTGTTCAACTCTCAGCTGCTCCAGACAACAGCTGTCCCTCTAAAGAAACAGCAACAACTTCCCTGATTTCAGAAGGATCAGGATTGGACCCCTCCAGCATCAGACAGATGATGGGAAGAGTTTCAAATCCACCTCTCCCCAAGGAAAATCTGACTAGCCCTGTCAAAAGGTTTCTCATTCTACTTGAGCTCATTTCACATTTTCATGCCAAGGGACAATTAAGCCTTATAAACAAATTTATCATCTGGTGCCCAGGATGGCATGTCTTGTTTGTCCTCCCCCAAGCAAGGAGTACAGCAAGTTCCACAGTGGTGTAGAAGATGACACTGCAGAAGGTAATCTAAATTTAACTCCCTTTTCTACCTCCACTTTGAAAGTTCAGCAACCTCTTCTTTTCGTGCTTCTCTTTAATCAGCAGCTGTCCTCGTCTGTCCGGGGGAGGGGGGGACACGGACTGGGTCACCATCGCCACTCCCATATGCCCCAGCAGCAGCTCCATGGATATTTGACAGAGGACAAATTCCCCTGGCTTTTGGCCTCTTTGGCTTTGGAGCCCAACACATTAAAATATATGACAAGGAAAGGAATATACTTTTTTCCATAGTGAGTTCACTGAATGTCTTTTTTAGTAGCAGTTTTAATAATAATTTCAGTACTTCAGAAGAGAGAGGGAAATCACATAAAATTCTTGCAAATGCTAATTTGAAAGAGGAGGAAAAAATACAAAGAGGAAAAAAAAAAAATTTAAAAAATGAAAAGCAGAACAGACACCCCTTGCCACCCAACAGCTAGACAGCTTTCAGCAGTGTCAGTAAAAGACACCCATTTTGCACATGCCAGAACCACTGCTGCTGCCTCCTGTCAGTCCAGCCCAGAGTGGTTTTGCAAATGAGAACCCCACTCTGTGTCCTCTCCACAACTGGGCTGTGAGACTACACACAAGCATTACTTATTTTTACACCAACTTAAAGGCATCATCTAAAAATGCTGTTTAAGCATAAGCACATCCCTGATCTCCCTAAGTGAAAACAAGCAACGAAGCAATTTCCTGGAGGATACAAAACATCAGCGTTAACTAACATGAGCCAGGCAGTGGGATTTTGCAGCTTTTGTGCTCTTGGATCAAGCAAACTCTCAACCTTTGCTTTTCCAATTCTATGGACAAACACCAGTGATATAAAAGGGCAGCTTTCTGTTTTAGTAATCTGTTCTGTGGCCTCACACTGGCCTTTGAAACATTTGATTTTGGCTGTTGCTATCCAGAGCTCTGGACTAGGCAGATCGCAGGTCTGAGCCAATGCAGCGGTTTCTAAATCCCTACTGTCAGAAGGAATCTAACTTTAACCACCTGCCTCTCCCCCAGCACATACTCAAAAGGCAAAGCGTCGTTCTTGATCTGAGACAAGTTGTGAAGGACTATCAAAAGCAGTAACTTGGTGGAAAAGCAAAAGCATCCTAATTTATGTGTGAATTTAACAATCCTGGAAAGACTGACACAAAAAGGGTGGTTTGCAAGCAGGCATTACCACATTCGACTGCAGCAGCAGCAGCCACCCTCTCCTGCAGTCCCCGAGTGACAGCGGCCAGTAACATGCTCCACAACTCTGCTATAGGCAACTACGGAAAAAAAAACCCTGTAGAAAGAAAAAAAAAAAAGAGCTGGACAAGATAGCTCATACCTTTATAAAACCCTGATCAACACCCTTAGAACCTTTGCAAAACACCTAGGTTCTCCTAATTGTTGCAATTGCTTTGTATATACCAACGGTATCCTTTTACCCCCTCCTCTTTAAGTTCATAAGTTCTTGCCCCAAAGCTCTGCCTGGTGGCAGTAAGTTTCATAGACAGTGGTCGTGAACAAATAGTTTCTTTCATCAGGAATGAATTCACCACCTTCTAATTTGACTTTCATATTATTAGCAGGTGGGAACAGAAGTCCTCATCCATCTTCTCACCCATTCATTACTCTGTACCTGTTAGCTATCTTCTTATAAAAGGTATCAATTTTCCCTTATCCTCTTAATGCAAAATCTTTCCCCAAAGCCTTCAAGCTGCTCATCGTCCATTTCCAAAACCCTTCTAATTCTCTACTGCTCTCTGCTTGGGGGAAACCAGAGCTGAAATGATAATTATTTTAATGAAAGCAAGAGCAACTGTAGGGCAGGCTCAGCATGGGTTCACTTCCTTTAAACAAACCCAGAATTTAAGATCTGCAAAGCCTACACAAGAGTGTGTCTATCCAAGATGAAATGAACAAAACAATCACAAGTTTTGTATGTTTGTTCACACAGTTCCTCGGTAGATGACTCTCCTGAGGGTTCTGAAAAGCCAGTGCTAATGTCAGGACAGATTAAGGGATCTACAATACTTTCAAAATTTGCTTGTTTAGGCAGCCACCAACCATCCCTTTTTGGCGCATCAGCATGGATCCCACCACAGAATAATGGTGAGCAGGTTTCTACTGGAAAAGAGGGAGCAGAGGCCTCTAGGCATTACCAGTCTGTAATAGTGCTCCAGATCATGCCATCTGCCCCAAGCATGATGTCAAGCAAAGGATGCTGCTCATTACCTTCACAGGCCAACACACTGTGCCTCATGACCTCAGATATAACATGCAAGTGAAGCACATGATGGAAGTTGTTTGGGACATTTTAGAGTCGCTTTCCATGTTTGATGGGAGATGCTTGCAAGCAGGTCTGGTAACCAAGCAAGGTATAGTACTCATTTTGATACACCCCGAGGAGATCCAGTTATGATAACACAATTGCAACAAAAATTGATTTTGTGCACCTGAAATCTGTCAGGTTTGAAGCATGAGGCTGCTCTCAGTTGCTCCACTATTAGTCTGAGGCAGGGAGAGGTTTTGAACAGTAAATAGAGATGATGTGTAATATCCTCTCTATTAAACTTTAATACAATAATTCTGTAACTACATACAGAGGTTGACCATGATGTTGGAACAATTTGATCTAATTATTCTTCCACTTGCCCCAGTGCACTCTTATTTTCATGTTGATAAGAGGAGTGTTTCTGGAGCACCAGCTATCCATTTTTGTTAAGTCAACCTGCAGTCCTGGGTGCTAGGACTGAGACTTCACAAATCTGGCACGCACTCAAAACAGTGTGAAAGAAGCAACCTCAGTGATGGTGATTTTATCTTTCCCCATCTTGGAGATGGTTTGGGGAATAAAGAAAAGGAAAGAACCATACAGAAAGGTGTAAAAGCAGATCTCTGTTTCTCTAGAATAAGAGAATATCCTGGAACAACAAGCTTCATCTGCCTTGACAGCAATATTCTAAAGGGACTTGTTTGCTAGCAAAACTAGCATGAGACACTGGGAGATCACCAATGATGGAACAGCAATGCAATGCTAAATTTGGCTACAAACCATTTCTGTCTGCCCACCTCTGCACTTGTAGATCCCTGAAGAGTGAAGGGCAACTTCCCCACCCTACTGATACCATTACAAGAACATCATGACTTTCCAGTGTGAGGACCAGGTGTCCTGGGTTCATGTAACATACAGCATTGGCACTGCCTACGAAGAATGCCATCAACAAATTCCAGAGGACCAAGAAGAAGAGGTCATGCTGGTAACTTTCCCAGTACCTGCAGGACCTAGAATATCTACTCTTTTGCTCAGGGGAAAAGTGGCCCAAAACAAACTTTTCACTCTGTCTAGTATTACTGTATTATTTCGGAGTGGGGCAAAGTGGGTCCCCCAATCCACATGCACTTCAACAACAAAACAAGAACACTGGAGTCATTGCATTTACTATTTTTCAGGGCAAAGTGTCTTAATCTTTGTTGGAGAAAGCAAAGAGTAACTTCAGGAAAACACACCATACCTGTTGGAACTGGCATGCGAGCTAGCACTGCAACCAGCCTGATGGATCAATAAATTTTAATGTGCAACAAAGCACAAGGGCTTGCAGTGGTGAGAAGCTGTGCCTCTTCCCCACAGGCTGTAACTTCTGTCAGCTCAGTGATTCAGAAGTGCAGAAAACTTTTGCAGCTTAGTAAGTTAAGCAAGTAGAGACAGTGCATTTCAACCTTACTGCTGTTACCTGTCTTTCTCTCTGAGTAACTTGTTAACCAGGGAGGATGAGACAGCGCACTTCAAAATATTCTCAGTATTTCTGAGAGCCCCCAACAGCAACAGCTCACGCTTGATTCTAATTCATTCTTGATTCCAACGGAATCCCAAACAGAACTGTCAGCCAAGCAGACAAGTACAAATATGTGCCACATCTCCACCCAAAAGCCATGTGTAAGCCCTGAACACA
This sequence comes from Donacobius atricapilla, assembly GCA_013397315.1. Classification (NCBI taxonomy): domain Eukaryota; kingdom Metazoa; phylum Chordata; class Aves; order Passeriformes; family Mimidae; genus Donacobius; species Donacobius atricapilla. The sequence continues at coordinate 260,902 of WBMY01005003.1, read as the reverse complement.
AGTTGCGTGCACCACAAAGGAAGCCACTACCCAGTTCATCATCTGTTATTTCAGCCCTTGTCTTCACTGCTCCTTTGTGGGTGAAGAAATGCCAACAGGTAAAGCATTTCCCTTTCCACTTTTGTACAGCATGCAATCCCCTCCTCTGAAGCTGCCTTCTGTATTAAGCTACCCTAGGGGCACTGAAGGAAAGGGCGGGGAGCAGACAAGGGGTGATTGTGGAGGACATACCCAAGAAGAGTCCTCTCCAACACCCATCTGACAGAAGAGATAAAAGCAACCACATCCAGGCTGTTCAGACACTCCTACCCACTCTTCAGTTCAGTTCATGGGAGAGTGGTGGCAATGAAAAGTCCAGGCTCTTCTCTAAGACGAAAATAGTTTTTCCTAAGTGTAGCCTGAGGTTTCCAGCCCTCAGTGACATTGTTCCCACTGCTGTTTTCCCATGGAGCAGATAATGATAGCCACAGGTCCAGCGTGCTTTTCTTGACAGTGACAGAGTTGTGGCCAAACCAATGCAACTGTAATGCCAAAGTCTGTGTGAATCATCTACTTTTGTATGACCACTCCTTCAACACGCACGCCTGCCATCCAAGCCTAGAGGTGTTAAAAAGCTTGAAAGTCCTTCGTCACTGAGGCACAGAGGGACTAAAGGGTTGAAAGTGCCCTATTGAGAAGTGATGCTAAGTGCTTCAAAAGAGATAGGGTTGATTCTGCCTCTTTAGCATTCCCAGGTTTTTAGGCACCTGAGATGCCCAAATGAAGATGTCAGGCTTCACTTTTTAGTCTGGACTGGGTAATGAAGTCACGTAAAGCCTACTCAGCTTTCCTTAAGACTGCTGCGGTGGGGAGAGGGAGGAGGGGGTGGGGAGTTCAGCTGTTAAATATTTGAGGAGACTGTCTCAGGAGGGCAAGTGTATCCGGGGTGATACTAGGACACCAGCTTGGCTCTTTGCTTTTTGGCACTACAGCTCTTGTCTTCCTGATGCCCATGTATGCAAACAGGACTTCGGTAATGGCTCAAGAGGAGACGATCTGCTCCAGACAGGGAAGAAGGCAGAGTCTGCAGACAGTAACAGGATCCCTTAAGCACAGAATCAAGACGGTAAGTGTCTGTTCTAGTTTTAGAGTCTTGCACCATGTGGGTACCCAAAAATACAGCCTGTGTGTGCCCTTTGGTCACATCATCACAAACATGCATTGTCCCAAAGATGCTTACCAGCACAACCTTGATGGAGATCTTGGACGCCCTACTCTTACAAGTGCTATTTGATTTCTCTACAAATGACAGCAACTCACTATTTTTAGAGCTCATCTCATGTCTGCTTGGCGTTTCCCTTGGGCCTTACTTACCCTTGTTTCACAGCTTTGGTGCCAGCTCCCACGAAGCATTTTTTTGATGCCAGAGGGGATCATGCCAAGTCTGTCTGTGTTGATGCCAAAATGGCAGCTGGCTTTACTGTTGAGACAGAATTTGCCAAAACTAACAATACTAGTGCTGGGGTGACTAGGACTGACTTTAAGGTTTTCATCTCCTTTACTCTTTGATTGCCTCTAGATTCCATGGGATAATGCTGCTCTAAATACCTTCTGGGGTTCTAGAAGATGGATTTTTTCATAATAGGCTAAGTCAATGGGCAATTATGCAGCAGACAGCCTTAACTTAGAGACTCTCCAAGAGAAGGCTACTTTTATACATGAAGCAATTATCCGGGATGCAGCACTGTTGCTGCTGGGCCCAACTACACAGGCCAAGGCCTGCTGCAGATAAGGGAGGGAATGAACTCTCAGAGCCTGCAAAAGTGTTTATAAAGAACCTACCACAAAAACAGACAATCTGTTGAAGATAAGGGTGGCTACGTGGTATTTTATTACCAAGATATACCTACAACAGATGTCTGGAGCACACAAGAAGGTCAGGGATCAGCCAAATTGCATTACATTACTATGTAATGAGCAAGAACACAAAATCCAAGCAAGTTAATTGCCCTTTGCCCCTTCTGCACTCTCACAAAGTACCACTGTGTGAAAAGCCAATATTCAGATAAAATCCAGTCTCACACATGAGGCACAGGCATATTGGGCAACACCCACAGAGATATGAACAGATAGCAGACATGATAGGCAATCACACGTGCAGATGCCTATGATTTGAAGTGATGGTATCCCTGCAAATTACGAAGTAATTTAATGTTAACCTATGCTGCTTTTCTTATAGATTAAAACCCACACCTTGCTCAGAAACAGTGGTGTCAAATGGGCACCTGACTGCCCAAAGAGGCTCAGCTCCTGTTTCAGGAACAATGCAGTGGTTAACCTGACAAGCGGTAACCAATTGGTTAAAAAGGCTTTGTCATCAGGTAAGACTTTGCTGGGAGGATCTGTTATGCATATAGTCTGGTCAGATCTCTCTTAAATTTGTTGGCCTTTCCTGAGCCTAAGTTTACAGCTTGAAGAAGGTTAGAAAAGTTCCCCTCAAATCCCAGCAGTCTAGTTTTCTGCAGCTTGTTTTTACAAGAAAGAGGTTATTTCATTACGTTCTGAGAAATATGTTTCTCCAGAAACACCACTTCTACATGGCTTGAACCCTTCTTTGGAGGAACAGATTTTCTGGGAAATCCTTCAGAAAGGAAAAAAGAAAGACATCAGCAGCCGTCTCTGAGCACACTGCTGAATATCATGGTTTGGTAAGGTTACACTGCAGAGCAATATCGCGTAGGCTAAGGCAAATGTACTCAAATTGCTCTCTACATGTGTACACCCTCAAGAACTATTATGTCTGGACTTTTCATTCCAGGCCCTGCCATGCTACCTACATCTCCACTGGTAAACAGATTCCGGTTTGCAGGACACTAGGTTTGCAGTACTCAAACTACAAACAATTGGTTTAACTGAATCGTCTTGCTCTTAGAAAATACATATGTATCACAATATGGTATACCCTAAATTAAAAGTCTCTCAAATAACCCAATGGGCTGTGCAGTATCTGAGTTTTACAGGATTTCTGTTATCTAGCAGAAACACAAACTCATCTGTACAGCTGCAAGTAGGCTGAGGCTCTGAGTTTGCAGCACCAGCATGAGGAAAGCCCCTCTACATGGTATGGTGGTCTGAGTAGCAGAAAGACTTCTCTTCCAAAATGAAGGGCACTGAGGATCATATATTTCTTCATTCAACCAAAAGGAAGAATGAAAGGAAATCACAGGTTTAACTATTAAGAAAGCTCAATACCACAAGCATTTAAAAGATCATAGCAAGAGTATTTAAGACATCACTTTTAAATCTCTAGACAAAACTCTATGAGAGCCATTCAGTCTCAAACTCTACTGTCAAAAACTTCCTTAAAAATGCAACTTTACAGAAAACACACTTCAGAAAACCTCATTTTAAACAAAAGAGTCTTTTCTACCTTGAATTACTGCATTGCTTATGATCTTTCAAAGTACTTGGAAGAAAAAAATGAGTAAACAAAAGTAAGGAATAAATCAGCATTGTGTATGGTTAAGGGCAGATCCAAGCTACGTTTACCTGTATCTGTGAAAGAGGATAAAATATAAAATACCTTAAAGCCTAGTCTCTCTCCTGTTACAGTACTGGTTCTGTTTTGACTGAAATCTTTACCAGGAAAACAAGAAAAGCTCCTCAAAACTCCACACGCTTTGCTGCTCTGCCAACCAGAGACCAGATGTTTTGAGGGGGCCCTCAGAAAACATGATGCGTACATGAACCAGAGCCGACAGTTCCAGGTGCATGTGAAACTGGTTCAAACCAAGCATACAGGGCAAAAATTCAGTGCCTCCCATCACCAGCTTTACCATCCTGCTTCATTTTCCCTCTCTGCGGCTATTTTCCATAAGCACAGAATGGGGATAGCACCTGACATACTACAACCATTGGACTCAGAATACAATTACTTGCTATTCTTTCTATGCCTAACAGAACTGCCACCGACTACCCAAGAATTTCCTGCCGGGCTCACCTCATCTAGAGGCTGCCCGGGGAAGCCCGAAGTTACATAAGGAACAGGCGGCTGGGAGGAAGCGATGTCCCGGCGTCATGTTTCAGCAGCGGCCCTGGCATTACGCAGTTTGCACTTTGCTTAAGCATTAAAGGCACTGGTGGCACCTGGAATCACAGCTAGTTTCTAGATTTCAGTGACAAACCTGCTGGCCAGGCAGCTTTGCCCTTTCAAGGGCAGATACCTCCAACACCCTGTGGTCTCACTCCCTTTCCTTCCTGTTATCTGTAGTATTTTTCCCTTTAATGTATGCAAAATGTGTGCATAAGCTTATTTCAGAGAGTTCTGTAATTAAAAACTTAATTCAGTTTTATTTTGGGAAGAAACGTTGAAAACCATAGCCTGCATTTATGGACATTATCTTATCCAAACTGCTATCTTTTCCATTAATGCTAGTTATTCCACTGGCAGATCAACTGACCACTTCCCTGGCTGTGCAGAGCAGAAGCAGGACCAGATGACCCACACGGAAGATCACTTAGACGTTTTTAGATCACAGGAGGTTTTACCTCTTTCATGCACTTCTCTGCAAGGTTGTGGGCTGCAGGAAAAGAGAGAACACCAAGCACTTGCTTTCTCCTTGCTCAGGCCTGGCTCTCACATGCATGTGCTCTATATCCCAAAACCGGTGTCCTTTTACTCCTGCTTCTTTTGGAATTCTCCCATAGCCTAAACTAAATAGTCTGTATGCATCAGTATAAAAAAATCAAATCAGATCAAAACCTGTTTGCCATCCTACCACTTTACAGGAAAGTAGTTGGTGCTAATTAGAGTGACTACAGTAAATTTTTAAAAACCCAGAAAAACATCTAAACAAACCCTAAAACCCCAAATTAGCAAAACCTTTTCTTCTTCAAAAGGTGAACAATATACATCACCCTCAGCACTCAGAAAGCTCACAGCCCTGTGGGTGACTGTTGAATGAAGAAACTCAAAGACAAGGAAATATTTTCAATTTTTAGAAATACTCACTTCTGACACATCACAGGCTCCTACAGTGGCATTTTCCCCTGCAGGGGGCAGTTTGGGGAGTAGAAATTCTGAACATCTCCTTTGGAAAACCAGGACACCAACCCTCATTTCCTAGAAACAAGTGAGAAAACTAGCCACTGATTCAATTTCAGAGATCCAGTCTGCACCTTGTAAAGTCATTAGACCATTGAAAAGACATCTTCCAGGTAAAAATACTTAAAGAACTTAGGGACAAGACAGCAACATTTGTGACCAGGGTTTAGTTACGAATTTAATTGCAGACTAACCATCAGACTTGTCCTCCTTTCAGCACTTGCTCCTTAGCACAGGCTTCCAAAGTCAGGGCTGTTTGAAAACCAAAGAGGCAAACTCAGAGGCACCAGGTTATCAAACCACTCTGGGAATGACTGGCAGCACCCAAAGCATCAACATTTCCCATACCTATTCTTAAGGCAAGTGCAATCACTAGTGCAGCCACTGCCTCAACAGGGGACGTACTCCTGTGCTTGATGCCCTTTAAACATAAGGACATTCTTTCCCATTAACTCAGGCCTTAGTGCAAGATAAGGCAGTATTTTTTTCTTCTCCACTAAAAACAAGACGACAGATAGCAGTGATTTTCTAAACTGAGCTCACCTGGCAAATTGTTCCGTTCTCTATAAGCTGCTTCCAGAAGACAAAAGAAGTCTTTATTTCCTAGACTACAAGGATTAAATCATGCTTTTACTGGTTTTCTCAGTCTGAAACTTAAACCCATCTTAAAATGTGGGATCCAAAATGGTGCATATCACATTCTAGTGTAGAGTATTACAAAATACCTGTACAGGACAATTCTACACTGTTAAAGATTTGGTGAGTTTTTTACTGAAAGAACGGCATTCAATTTCTGGTCCAAAATCCCAGACTATTTCATTCTTTCTTAAGTACTCTGAATTTTTACTTGAGGAAAAGTGAAATAGGCTTCAGGCTATTTCTTCAAGTTTTTCTCCTGTTTTAAAAAACATACACAACCTTCCATCTGCATCTCAAGTGTTTTCCCTTTGTCTCCCAAAATGTTGGCACAGAGGCAGAACAAATCCCTCCAGCATCCCAGTCACCATCACAGACACCCCTTAGCATATATTCAACACATAGTGCACCCTCCTGAACACAGATCCTCAAGCAGTATCCTGTAACCAATGTGCTGCCTCACTCAGGCTGGGCTTTAAAACACCCAATGAATTAAGCAAAATAAATTCATCAGCCCCCTCCCATGAGGTTGTCCCTGATAAATCCACATTGCTCATTTCCTGTTGCCTAAGAAATGCTTATAAAACCTTCAGGGATTTATTCTAGTACTTCAATAGATACTGAAGCACTTCACCATTTTCTAGCTTTTTCTCTTTTTTTTTTCCCCTTTAATCTGACCCCATATACATTTAGTACTTACTCTAATGTGTGTAGATTTACAACCAAAAGTTTGTGCATTTCCTGTTTGGGGCTTTTTCCCCCCTCAGGAACCAAAAGAGCTGCAAACCCTTTCACTTTATATCAGTTACTGAGTTATTGTACATTCACTTCATTCATTCAATTTTAGATCAATACCTTTCTTTTTTTTTATATATATCTAACACTGTTTTGCAGAACCTTTTCCTAAGCCTTTGTGTGTTCCTTACTAGCTGCAATATAATTTTTACACCAGAAGTATATTACACAATCAGTAAAATCTTTACTGTTCCTTCAGTTTTAGAAAGTTAAATTTAGTAGATGGTTTTAACATCAGCTCTTTTAAGATGAGAATAAATTTCAGAATCCTTTTCAGATGCAGGTCTAGCATGAGAAAGAAAAATGTTAAGAAGTTCTACCACATCAACCTCATTTGTGAAAGAATTCAGCATAAACTGACAGCACGGCTTTATGTTTTAAGACTGTCAGCATACAGTGGACTATCTATTGCAGTCTGAGCTCACACTGTGAAGACACCATGAGGAAAAATAAGTGACCATCAAATAAGGTCCCAAAATTATTGGGAAATTCAAAGCAAAGCCAAATCAAAACAGCTAAAGCCATCTTTTGTAAATGTAAAATGGAAGTGAAATGGAATTTTTATCTGCCAAAGCAAGCCAGCAGAACCAGTCGCATTCAGTACATCCACCATGCATCAGAAGAGACCTTCCGAGATGCCCGAAGGCTTCAGGTTGGAAACCAGACCCATAGGAGACAAATCAAGCAGCTTTGCTGTCAGACAAAGCACACTGGACAAGGGTTAATTCTCATATGTGCAACTAATGTATTCCTGAGCTGTTCTGTTACAGAAAAGTCTCTGAGCTGTTTCTGCACAGCTGAGTCTCTATTTCCTTTTTCAAGGCAGGCTGGAGGAAACCCAACTCTGCTGCTTCCTCATTAACGCAAAGTGATGCTGTCAAATTGTATGCAGACAGCTTTTGAACTACCCCGAGGAACCGCCAGGCCTCCAAAAACTCAACAGACACATGGAAAAGACTTCTTCCTAAACTTCCCAAGAGGAGGAAGATGCACCAGTGGCTCCTGCAGGCCATGAACTGCAGCTATCTTGGGAGTGTCTGCCACTAAAGGGAGTTCTCACCAGATTCTTGTTCAAGTCCTCCACTTTTTGCTCTCATTTAGATGACCTGGAAGAAATTTCAATGCACGCAGATGCCAAGGACATCCCTTGTGAGTTGCATCCTTAGGTATGAGAAATGCCACTTAAGTCAGGGGTTTGACTGAGAGCCCAGGTCTTGCTGTAATGTGATAGCTCTGCCAGAGCCATCTTGCCAGGTCTACAAATCCCTGTATTTCACAAAGTAACAGTGGAATCTGAAATAAAGTTTGTTTCTGAAGGACAGGTTGGTGGTCTGGAGGTTTTGTTTTATTTCAGAGCGTTGCCCTAGTTCAGCTGACCACACAGGCAAGGAGCACAGGCTGCTGCTGTACCACTGCAGATGCCAAGCATTCAATATCGGTAGTCAACGCTAATGCCAGAACAAAAGACAAGACTGTTTTCCCAAGTTTAACAGTCCCCCCACAGACCCAGCTTTACTTGGATTGTGTCTAGGAACAACCATTTTTTCACAGTAGAAACAGATTTATTCTTGGCAAAACAAACAAACCAACCAACCAATCCCCCAAAAACCCAACCAATCAACCAACCAACCAACAAAAAAAAACCCAACAAAAAAACCACCACAAAAAACCCCAAACTGTGGTGGGTCAGATCTCTCAGAGATACTCTGGCATCTTCAAGAAAGGTCAAGAACTCACCCCCAATGCCTCTAAGCCCTACTAAGAATGAACAGAAATTAAAGAAAACCTCCATTTATTCAATAGCACAAATTCAGACATTCTGTCAAGTTCTGAACACTTTTACCATGTTGTTTTCCCAACACAGCCTGGGGCTCAAAAACATTCTTGAACATGAAGGTTCATATAAATCTACCAAATTAGAGCCAGAAAGATTTTTAAATGTAATTTACAACTCAGCCAGTCAGCAAAAACATGAAAGGGTGGTACCCAGTAAATTCCCCTCAAATATAAACACACAGAGTAGCATCAAAATTTGTTCTGCAGTAATGTATTAATGAGACAGTTTAGTGATCTAGGAAGCTGTGGATAAACCTCAAGACTGAGAATGTTTTTGGTGCATATTCTCATTTCTCCCCAGGGAATCTTGATCTTCAGAGGAATATTAACATGAAGTATGCAAAACATTTTATGGACTGTTTATAACCTAATGACTCCAAGTGTAACCTTAGATGTCATTCTGCAAAGACTTAGTCATGTTCAGCAATGTGAGCAGAGGGAGAATGCTAAAGTCTCTTGGGCAGATCACTTTTATAACTCCTTTAGCTCTGTTTAAGCAATTTCACATAATACAGTTATCTTACACTGGTATCAGCAAAACATTGCTCAGAATCAAGTTGACATAAAACTCATGGTTGCATTATTAATTGGTAAAATCCTTCCAAGGACTTGTGTTTGGAAATGTTTGTTCACATATACAGCCAAATGTGAAAATACAAAATAGTCTTACTTAAATATTACTTAATAGTGTTCTTCTGAAAAAGAGATTTTGAAATAAACACTCTCATCCTTCAACAGAAGACAAACACGAAAGGCATATGGTTCTCACTAGGTATGCTTACTGCAGATCAAGTTACCTTCCTGGAAACTCAGTATGTATTTGCTAAATGAAAACAAGCATCTCTTACGGCTTCAGGATTAGAATTTTGAAAAACAGATGCTGCAGGAGTTAGTTTTCTTCACAATGTTGCTTTACCAGTTATACATCTTGAAGGCTAAAAACAAGTATTTAAGGAGAAAAGAATGTCACCATCTTCAAAGTTAATACTTGTGTTAAAAATAGTCATGGAAGAATCTAGCTGTTTGCTTTCCAGAAGCCACTGTTTGGTCTCTCCTATTTTTCAAATGAGAAGAGGCCTTTGCAAAATTTTAAGTAAAACACTGAAACCCTCCACGTGAATTTCCCATATGCAGCTTTTCAACAGCCAAGTGATTTCCCCTATCCCATCCTCACTGTTTGAATACTGAGGCAATGTTTGCCAAGTTTGAAGTAAAGAATTTTTAAGCCAAATCTGTAAAACCAATAAGATAAAAATGTTAATATCCTTTGATCAGAGATAATTGTCATAAGGAGAGTTAAACTGTGGAGAAGAGCAAGAGATAAAAAAGATTTTAGGTTTTGCCATCAATTTACCAAGGATGTCACTGTGGCAGTGTAAAATATAAGCATGCCAACAGTCAGGTTCTCTGAGTTTGAGAGCCCTACATGTAGCCATCCCACTCCTGCACATATTCTGAGACATAATACTCTTCACTCCTTGAACAAACAAGCAGATCAAACCTGAAAGGTGGAGGAGTTAAGAACATCTCAGTTTTATTCCTCTGGGGCCACTGGCAGATGTAGCTGACAGAAGGCTCTTCCTGCCTGTTGGTTTTCTGGTTGCCTTCATTCCCACCACAATATCCAAATACCTGAAAGACCAACATCCAAATGGCTCTCCATACTATGCATCACATCCAAAAAGTTTGTGGAGGTGACTTAAAACCAGGCTTCCAGTTTTCTGAAGGGTGGGACCCATGACCACATCTACAAGGAACAACACAATGGCTTATTCTGAGCCAAAAGGAGATGGCAGGCAAGGCTGGAGCACATGTACCAGGACAACAGAAAGGACTGCTCGCCAGAGGGAAAAGCAGAGGACAAAGTACAGAGCAGCTGGTCATCACTTGAAGAAGTAGGGCAGCCCAACAAGGAATGCAGGAAAGTCACCTGCCATAGAACTTTAAGATACCATGTTAGACTGAATGCCCCACAGCAGAAGTCTGAGACTTATTCTTCCCAGGACACCAAAGTATCTCTTTTCCAGTCTAAGCTGCAGCACAACACTCATTCCCACTGACCTCACTTCTCCCCTTGGATGAGGAACATGCCCAAGGTACTATCTTGATCAATGCAATCACAAAAGGTTGTTCATTACATGCAATAGCTTAGTAAAGCACATCTGGCAGCATGACAAAAATTTGCACAGGGACACCTTGAAATTCTCATGTTTGATTTGACCAACATCAAACCCCACTAATATCTAAACACTCCTATGTCACCAAGAGTGCAAGAGCTGTGACTGTGGGCTGGTGACAACCTGCAGTTTCACTCCACATGCCCCCCAGTCTGTGTCATGAAAGCCTGGCAGCAAGACTTACATGAAGAAACTGCACACACAATGGGGATGGAAAAGCCTGCTCCACCTACATGAAAGGTGTTTTCTGGTCCTACTTACAGTGTGAAAATGAGGGGAAAGAGCCTCTGTCTTTATAAGTCTCTGCAGTCTTGCTCAGCTGTACTCGATGCCTGCACTCCTCCTAAGTTTACCATTACTTCCTGTTGACAAATATGTTCTTCTGCAATCTATTTCATCTATTTTCAAAAAGACAGACGACACTTTTTTTTTTTTTTTTACATTAGCCAGGTTTCTTGTACAAGACAAATTATGGTCCCTATACAAAACATAACTGGGATTCCAAATAACTAGTCATCCATTCTCAGACTGTACTGGGCTTAATGTCTGGCAAAGACACTGTTTGCTATTCTTTCCTTTTCTAGTAGCAGAATAAGAACAGAATTTACTATGTCAGAAACAGAATAAGTCATTAATGTTTATACAGAACACCTATTACTTTACATTACACAAAAGATTTGACGTTTTCATTTTTCATTTGATATTTTTCATACTAGTTCAGTGTATTAATATTTGTATACATAATGAAAACAAACAGAACTCTTGAAGGCTCACAGGTTTCAGAAGAGGACATTCTTTGATTTAGTCATTTGCATGTAATAAGGGAAAACAAATACAAAATCATACTGTTTATGAAAACTAATACTTGTTGATGATGACCATATTTTTAGGGTTCATCTTTGGAGAACTGTCAGTAAAAAGAAGCATCCTCCTTTTATTTACCCGTCCTATACCAAATATCTATATTAAAAATAATTTTTAAAAACAAGACAACTCTATTTTCTTTTATTCTTCCACATATCAAGGAGACTGAAAGCATAATTCACTCCAGTAATTTTCTGTAAAGGAGGATGTAATTGATAACTATAGTGAGCAAACACCAGATTTAAATTTTCCCGTGCAACTTGCCAATCTTCTCATGACTCAGCTTTAAAAGAAGGTTTTCTTTCCACTTCAGTAAATTTCCTCTTTTGGTGTCCAGCAAAAAATGGATGATAATTTAGAAAGATTCCTAGCCCTGCATCATTTCTGGCTGATATCAGTTATGAGCCGAAAAGTAATCAGAGATTTCAAATACTGGCAGAAATAGTTTCGTGGTTGGCATTCCTTTGCTAACGCAGAACTTCAATACTGCCTTTATAAAATCAGCATCAAAAGAGACACAGAAATATGTACTCAATGCTTCTGACATACTTGACTGTAACTGAATATTCTAAGTAGGAAGCCATAAATACATTGCCAAGAGCCTCTGAGATAACCAACAATATGGCAGCAATAAGTGACATCAGGATTGAAAATGAATGATCTCATAATTTCTCCCAAAGTGCCAAGAACTCAAACCTTCATACGACTGAAGACTCTTTACAGAGAAACCACACATGAAAACATATTCCAGACTCACAGGACTGGAACCCTCATAACAAAGTGCTACAGTGATAACTCAAGTTCTATGGACAACTTTTTTTCCATGCCAATAAATATCTAATTTTTCTGTCTCCACACCTCACAAACCACTTTTTGTACCTCAAAATACTGACAAAAGTCACCAGTGATCTCCCATGGCCTGAGATGCATGGGAAGCTATGCAACAGCCTTTGGGGTGGGGAAGCCAGCTCAAATCCTGATTTCTCAACTCAGGAGCACAAAGAAAAGAACACTTGTACTGGCTTTCACATCTCTCTTCTTCACATCTTGACGTCTCTGCTAACAGATTCTAATAAGCAGGACACCAGAATTCATACTTCAGCGTCTTCAACTTCTTTCCTGAAGGACTCCAGCTATTGATTCCTGATAACGTTGCCAAGCTGGTCCCTGAAACAAGCCAGAGAGCGCTCAGGAAACATTCAGGAACAGGTTGGAAGAAAGAGGTGGTTGCAGGCAGATCCCAGCACGCAAGAGGTCAGCCCCTGACTGAAGGGATTAGTAAGGCTTTCCATATCCCAACATATCTCAAAGAGACCGCAAGGATTTCCCAACTTCAGAATAACAACTCCACAAAGAGGAACCGGGAAGCTGCATAGGCCTGTGTGGCTGAACTGAACCCCTGAAAATCTCTGCAGCCTGGGCAAGGTACAGTCCAGTGTGGTATCATAAGTACCAGTCCACACTTCTTGACCAGAAATCTGAATTTAGAGGTCAGATTTCTACAAAGATTCTGACATGAATGCTAGAAGCAACAAACAAGAAAGAAAGAAAGAAAGAAAAAAAAAGCCAACCAACCAACCATCATTCTTTAGAAGAGCAGCTGCCTGGAAGAATTTCAGAAATACTTCGTCCAAAAGTGTTTCAGTTGCCATTCAAAATACTCTCCCATTGCATTTTGAATTTCAGAATCTGTTTGCCTTCAAAGTCTGTATCCTCCTATATTTTATTCAAAAGCTCTCACAATTTAAAAGTCACAGAAAAGCATACCAAAAATACCAGACTTAACTAAATGCATCTATTTCTCTGCAACCTTTATTCCTTCTAAAGGTCCATGTGTGCTGACAAGCAAATACAGATACACAAGTCAAACAGGATTTTCTGCTACAGAAAGAACTGCTTCTAGTGCTTATTTTCCACTTGAATCAATTTTGAATAGCAGATGCTCCCATTTTAGTTTAAGCAAGTAAACATAAACCCTGATGAAAGGCATCAGGGGTATAAAAATGCCCATTACCTCTTTGGACTAGATTTGAACTGGTGACCTAATGATGTGACACTCAGTACTTCTTTAACTGTGATCACAGAGATTTGCATCTGCAAATACTTAAATCCCAGGAGATGATACTTCCTTGGGAAGAAATGAAATCTTCAGAAGTAGGAGTCCACATTTGTGTGATTTTAACAAGCAAGAAAATACAAATAACAGTCACTTGATTCCTATGGGTTTCTAGAAGATCCTGGTATTACAGGTACACAACACATGAATTTGTACCAAAAGCCAGCACTTGCAAATCTCAGCATTCACTACTAGACAGGGGTAAACACACCAAGTCCCAATAGTCTCTGTCATGGCTTTAGAAATTTACTAAAAATGAAGATACATTTTGTATGAAAATGCAAAAATAGATCCACTTTGAGACGACTTATTAGGAAGTAAGGTTTCCCCATTCTGTTCAACTGCATCACGTACATCTGCGGAGCCTGGTATCATAACATCTACCCTACCAGAACTATCCAGACTCTGCAATCCAGGAGCCTTGCATCAATATCCTGGTGCTAGGGCAGTACAGGTAAGTGCAGGTCCCGCTGAGGCAAGCACATGCTTCTCACCTGGTTTCAAAGATGCACCAGCTGAAGGCAGCTATCAGCTTCCTCTTGAAGAAAAACATTCTCTGATATTTTATTTGGTTGTAAAAATTTCACAATGGTACACATATGTGCCAACAAGGCAGATAGAGCCAAGAGCACAACTCACAATTCCCAGCAGAGGATAGATGCTGTTTAACATTTTTCAAAACATACCGCATATGTGCAGGTGGCTCCATTTCACTGGAGAATCTCCAAAGCCATCTCCTAATCAACAGCAATATCTTTTATCTCCCTGATGAAAAATAATACCCCTGTGAACAGCCATCAGCCCCTCTCCCCATCACATATGCAAACTCAGCCACAAGTATAACCAATCCTACAAAAAGGCTCTTAAGAAGAAGCATCTGTACAAACAGCGATGAAAGTCCTTTGCCTAGGAATTACAGACATGTTTCAGCTGCTCTACACTCCTTCAGCCATCCCAAAAATACCAACCAAAACTGTTAGGTCATCCGCATGAAGACAGTCACGTTCTCCAGTTGGCATCCAAGAGGTGTGCAATAAAGGACTTGCCAAGAAAAGGTTTTTATCATAGGTAGTTTTTACAATACCATTCATAGCATTACAATAGCTTCAAGAAAGGAAAGAAAAATGTAATATAAATTACAAATGCAGGTGATAAATCTTCCAAAAGCATTCAAAAAGATCACAGTAAAAGCTTGTAAGGGTGAGCAACCTGATTTCATAAACATACTTCCAATTAACCCTTTTACAGCTTCAAAAAGATACCATCTCTGTTGTTCCCAAGCACATCTGCCAGAGCTTGCCAAGGAAAGCATGAGCAAGCAGCTTCAAAGGCAGGATGACGTGCCCATAGCAGTAAACCCTAATCCTTGCTGGGGAAACCACGTAACTGAATTTAGTCATAGAAAATGAGATTAGAAATTCTAAAACAAAACAAGGCATTGAAGGAATTAGCAGTCATCCGCAAATCATGTTGAAAACATTGAGCAACATTTAAATAACAACTTTTTGTCAGGGCTGATAAAGAGGAAAGTAAAACTAACATCTTGCACAGGAAACCTTTAGCGGATGGGGATAGGAACAGGATATCTACGTCAGCCCAAAACCTTACACACTGGATGGTGGCTTGGGAAAGAGAAGAGGTGTCAGAGAGCCATTACCCCTAGAAATTCAAGTGCATGGACCCCTAGAAAAAGGTTTCTGTGATTTTACCATAGGAAATATGGCATTGATGGAAGCAGAGAGTGCTTTGACAATAAAGCAATTGCTTATGTGTAGGGGCAGAGGGAAAGTCTCTGGTGGGTGATTTGGGAAGGACAGCATTATTCTTTCCACAGTTCATCATGTCATTCAAACTCATATATACAAGAATGTTGCAACTGCTCAAGTGATCATCTCCACTAGCATCACACACATGGCAGAAATGCAGAGGTCAGGATTTCTGAGGCACTTCCCCAGGGAGACAGTTAATGTGACTTTCTGAAGTTCCCCATGTTTCTTGCACTGGAACTTCCTGGACAACAGTGTCGCATATTTTCCAATGCCCGGATCTAACCCAAATTACATGTTTACACAACCCACATGAAGTTCAGGTTTTGATTAATGTGTGTTTTCATTTTTGAACAAGAGCTGATTTTCTAACTTAAGACAATCTTTCTAAAATAAACCATGTCTGCTCATAGGGTCAGGGTGCCTGGAGAGATCCTAAAACAACAATTAGTTTAAGTGAGCTTCCCATGGCTTCTCACTGCAAAGCAAGCTTCATTAGCAAGTACCAAGTATTCAAGTCCTGATGGCTTCAACAGATAAAACAGAGAACACAAAGACTTGCATCAGGAAAAGAATGGCAGTGGAATAAAGTAGACAAGCAAGGAGAGAAAATAATACCTTGAGAAAAAAAGGCAGACCATCATGATCTAAGTGCTGATTAAACCTGCTCCCAATCGATATTAAATGAATGTGACCATAAGGCACAAGTCCAGTCTAGCAAGAGAGAGCATATTTCCCCTTTGATCATTCTCTAGTGTCAGTAGAAACCCACTGGGGCTTGAAGAGATACCAAGTCAATGAGAGATGACTATCTCATCTAGCACAGAGAAGGTGAATGAAAGTAAATTCCAGTTTCCACACCACATCCTCAGATCCAGGACTATCACTTGCACTTAATGAAGTCAGGGTACTCAGATTTCAGTCACATCCCTCTGCTTTCTCCCTTTGCAGTCAACAATCTCTTCTTTCCTAGATATCAGGCTCCTCTTTCCTTTAGAAAGGCCTCCGTGCTTCCCTCTCTCCAAAGTGAAAACAGGACAAGACAGATACCAGGTATCACAGCTTACACGCAGCTAGTTCTTCATGCCAAGCAGCACGGCACAGGGCTGTCCAAATTCAGGGCAAGACCAGAATGAACGCGTTACCTCTCATTTACAACTGACACTGCCATGTGAGTCTTCTCCCTGGCAGTCTTATAGATCCCAGCAGAGTCCTGCAGAAGAGTGACCTTGCAGCAATAACCAACTGTACAACAGCAGGAACAACTGGAAACGAGGCAGTTCCTAAACCAAAAGTTGGGGTAGCTTTTTGGAGGAGTTTGGAAACTGCCTATCTAGAGTCTCTGCAAAGACACCAAAAAGACATTTACGGACCACCCTGCAGAGCCCCTCTGAAACCTCAAAGGTAACCAGACCTGTACAGGAACCCAGGAGAACTATGCAAAAATTCAGCTTCCACCAGTAGCACTATCCCAGTCAACTTAGCAGAGCCTCTTTGCTATACCTAGATAAAAAATAAAGAGAAGATAGGACAGTTCACACTCTGCTCAGTCTCTTGAAAGATGAAAGCAGAGAGGGGATTTTTTTTTTAAGTACTAGCTTAGAAGTTTTGGAGGAAAAGAACAACAACTGGTTTTCCTTCCATATTTAGGCTGAGACTTTTTCAGTATTTCCACAGTTGCGAAACAGAACACAGAAGAAAACAAATCTTCTTTGACTACACAGAAGTGCCAACCAGAAAATAAGCCACAAATGCTTGTATAAATATGTGCATATCTCAAAAACCAGATGCACCTATCAAAGCATTGTTTAAAGTTTGTCTGAGTTGAGAGTGTAACTGACTCTCTGTACTTGTTGCTAAGAACAATTTTACTCCAAATAATAACCAGGATTCAAACCAAGTAAGAAATAATGAACTTGGATTTAATCGGTTTGTGAGAAACCCAATTTGCAAGTGCTATCCTTAGCCAGCTATTGAATATGACCGAGCCCAGAAGGCACTGTGATGAGTGACTTAAGTGGAGGCACCCTACACCCACCAACATTCCTGCTGAATGAATGTGCAATCGGCAAGAATTGCTTTTATTTATCTTAGTAAAAGCATTTCTTGGAAGGGCTGGAAAAATTTATTTCAGATGGATTTTTCAGCTGAGAACAAAGTTGTATTTATTATAATTATACACTCTCCAATGTGGCCTGCCTTGCTGAGAAAGAACATTAAACTCAGCTGTGCACAAACTCATGGAAATGACCTTTTTGAATGAAAACGCTGCAGCAAGAGACTTGTGGAGCATTCTCACTAAATAACCTACTGTCCGCAACTTGCAGATTAGCGCTCAGACCACTGATTTTAGCTGCTACTTACACAGGCACAAGTCCACATGAGGTCAATCAGCTGAGAATAAATTGTGTGTGCTGAAGAATACAATATAGAGAACTGTACTTGGTCTCCAGTCCAGTATGGATTTATGAACCTTTATTATCATCATGTAGAAGCATAACATTGCAAGGCACTTTAAAGAGGTTTTTTCTTCAGGACACCCAGTGTTCCTTTTACATAGGAGGATCAAAGGTGTTATTGACACAAACTGAACAAGCTCTCACTTTAATGAGGGCAACAAATGCAAGAACGAACACCCACCACCCACACAGAAATAGCCTGCTCCCTGTCTGGGGAAGGACAAGGATAATTTGAAAGACTTCTGCTCCATGGAAAGCCCCCACACTTGGGGAGAAGACAAGTTAGCACTAAAGAACTAGCAAGTTAAAACCAAAATCCTCATTTCATCACCAAATGAAAGATGAAATGTAAAATAGCAAGAGCGCAAGACACATGCTTGTTTGGAAATTAAGGATGTCGTTTCAGTATGCACATATAAAATGTCCTCCTTATACACATCCGATGATCTTACTCTTTGCAGAAAGGTTGGGTATCTCATCCTGTAAAGAACTCAACACAGATGTCTGAGCCTTCCCAGCAGCTGGGCAGTCAAATTCCAGGTGCCAAAGAAAGCAAGGCAAGCTTTTGTGATGACGTATGTCCAGGACATCTTATGGGCAATTGGAAGCCATTCCTCTGCCTGCCCAGCCCAAGAGCATCTCGCAATGATCAGGATCTGCTGGCAACCCGCGCCAGGTGCCTTCTCCCTTTCACTCCCAAGGTATGCATGGCAGGCTCTCGTGGTTCATGGCCATCTGAAGATTTTGGTATGCAATTCAAAAGCCTAGAAAAGAGACTACCCTCTACTAAGCATCCAGGAGCCAAAACGCAGCTGTAAAAACAGTTTGCGCTGCCAGTTTGGGTTCTGCACTCCCTTTTCAGAATCTGCATTTGCATCTCAGCCAGCTCGAGCTTCTCCCAATGCTCTGCTTGCTGAACCTGCTGCTTTGGATCCAAATCTCTGTGTGCTGTTGTCTCCAAGGGGAAATAAGATACAAGAAATTCCATGTTTTGACTTTGCTACAGAACCAGTTAGCTGCAAGGAAGGAAAAGCTTTCACTTGTACTAATTGTTTTCCATGCAGTAAACAGAGCACATGCAATTCAGGTGGGGCACTAAAGCTCAATCCTCATGTGTCTTCACATGTTGATTATTTACAGTAATGCTTTCCAGATAAATAGAAGAACAGTCTCCACTCAAGTACAGAAGAAGCCAAGAACAATAAAACTGTATCTCAACAATTAGGTAAAGTTTGACCATAGTACTTGAGGGCATTAAAAACCTTTGGACCAAATCCCTGAAGAAGAAAAGCAAGTGTTTCTTAGTTAACAGTTAATAATTTAGACCTGACAACTTTCATCCAGACATCCAGCTGAAGAGGAAAATTACACAGTATTTATACAGCCAGTAGCACACAATCCCCTGGTATTCTGATACAAAAAATACATATTGTAGTACATTTGCCATTTTAATGTCCCCATTGTAGATGAGAAACGTGAAATTACCTTCTTAATATCACGTGGTAAGCCAGGACCACAACTGAAGAGTTCTTGCAAAACTACTTGTGCATCAAAGGATTGGGACTTCTAAAAAATATTTTTAATAACATTTACAAATTCACCCTAAAAAAAGACCCAAAACAAACAACAACAGCTAAACCCAAAAAAATCTCTACCTTTCCCCCACTGTTTACCTTTGCACTAATCTTTTGGGTTAAGTAAACTAGCAAGACACCTCACCCTTGAGAGCTCTCATGACTGAAGCATATGCAAGATGCCTGCTGCCAGGATAGGGAAAAAGCTGACCAGCACAGAAGCAGTGCAAGACTTGTAAATGAACAGGTTATTACGTTGAACCAGATAAAAGAAGTATGTTTAAAGACAATTTCTTTAATTAGAGACAAGTTAAAATCTTAAGCAAGTTTCACCTTGCACCCTGTCCTGAAGGGAAGTGCCTTCAGAAGGACTGTTGGCAGGCAGTGCCTGTGCCAGAGCCACTGATAATAAGAGCTCTCGGCACAAGAATAGAAATAAACAAAATCTGGGGTTATTAATTTCAGAGTCCGTCTCAGCTTGTGAAGTGCCAATAGCACTTAAGGTTTCCAGAATTGTAAAATTAACTTTTTATGTGTAATGATAAAGGCTACATCAAGAGCAGCACTCGGCCAGCCTACAGATTACACTCATGCAAGGCACACAGTTTCGTAGACACAAATATACCCTCCCTTTGTTTGGTTCCAAAAGATCAAGATGCAAGGGCCCCACACCACCCAGACAGGCCACTGTAAACATCTTGTGTAGTGCTGCTTTCCTCCTCTGAAGACCTCTACATTTTCCAGCCAAAAACCGTTCACTGGCTTGCATACGCAGATTCAGTCCTGTTTTATTAGGACACACTGAACGTATTTAATCCTTTGGTTGCACTTCTAAAATCTTTTACAGTAGGATTAGTTTTGGTCATATACTGTTAGATAACATAACGCAGACAAGAAACCATCACTGTCACACTTTGTGTTCCCCAAAGTTTATCTGCTCCGTTAAAGGCTGTGAAAAAAGGAGATTAGTCTGAGCCTCATCCACACCAGGAATACAGCCTTACATTTCATACCAGCCTGAAGTTACATGCCATCAAAGGTGAAACAAGGCAACAACAGATTTGTCTGGCCCTTAAACTGAAGTTTTCCTGGCACAATGCTTCTCAAAAAAAAAAAAAATCATGCTGAAAATAAAGGAAGACTGCTTCTTCAGCTAGTCCATCTAGAAAAAGCAGACTGCAGGTTTTAGAACAGAAAACAATTGCTCCAGACCTCCTGAATTCAACTTTGGCAGGATGATCCTTGGACTTTGCAGTTAATTCAGCAGTCAAATGATGGGCCTAGGAGCATAAAATAGGTCTGACGAGAAAAATCTCCCTAATCTTGTTTTGACAGCCTAACCACTGGTTTAGTATGATCACAGATTCTGGAAAGTAGAGATACAAAGAACAGAAAAGGAAGAAACTCAGTAAAAACAATGAGCCACAAACATGAGAGTGATATTAATAACCGATATTAATAGCCAAGTATGTGAGATGCAAAAATTCCTAGTGATATGAGTAGGAAAAAGGAGCAAAACAATGAGACAAAAAGAAAACAATACAGCTAGGAAAAAAGTAGAGGAAAATAAGAGCTCTTATTTTTGATACAGTGATTTAAGATAGGCTCTGTTGGAGTCCAAGTGGTCGGTTTCAGTAAATGGAAACAATCAGCAACGACAGATGTCTGCAAGTCTGTTCTATCTAAGCTGTAGATCACAGGGGGCTGGAGAGTCAAATGCAAGCTGTTTGCGAAGTTTGCATCTTTCTAAAAAGACAGAAGTCAAAATGACAAGGTAATTTGAAGACAACACAATGGAAAGTATAACCCTCCTCCTGCTCTTTGCCATTCACTGTTTGAAACGCAGTCTGCAAACAACAAATGAGGCAACCACTAAGAAAAGGAGGAATTCATCACACAGGAGACACAGACATGAGTCATGACTTTCACATGCATTCAGATAGTTACATGCATTCCAAGCACAGTAAAGGTCTTTCAGATCATATCTGAGGAAAATTCTTTCCTTCCCCCAAGAAGAGAGGCAAGTTTGGTAATTTTACAGTTACAATTGATGCATACGATGTGATGAAGTCAGCCCAGAGTCATGGCCTCAAAGACTGCCTTCTTCAACGGTTTTGGTCAGTGTTTACAACACCCCTGTCCTATGCCCACCACCTCCTCCAGCCCTTCCCTTACCTCCTGGCTCATTCTGATCTCAGCCCCCATTTAACCATGTCATTCCACAACAGTCACGTCCAATTCTTGTTTAGCTCAGCTCTAAAAGGTGCTTTTACTGACTGCTAGCTGTGTGGGACAGATTTTCTGCCCACCACCAGTGGGATGGCTGTTACAGGGGATAATTTACGTCACAGGATGACCTGATCTTCTGGAGACAGAAGACATGCACTTCCGGTGGTTTCATGGCGGCACTCATCCACCACCTAGGATTTAAAGAGGATCCCAAACAGAGGAAGATTTTTTTCAAAAAACAAGCAACTCCTGATACAGTGTAAACAAATAAAAAGCTTATTACAAAGAGTGAGGAATACAGAACTTAGCAAGGGAGAGGTCTTCTGCATATTTTGCACTCTTTCTGTATCATGCCTCTGGTATGGCTGCCACAACTACTCCACTGTTTGACTGGAAGCATTATCCAAGACTGTCTTGATTATGAGCTCTGATTCCACAATTAGTTTAAAAAAAAGATCTCTTGTGGACAACAGTACTTGACCTGCTGGTCATACCTGTGTGCTGGAGACGAAAGGAAAGAGTGAATCAGTTCTGCTCACTAAAAAGCCTTTGCACTGTCTGCAGGCCAGTCATTAATGGTCAAGTGTCTTCCCTGCTTCCAGAGGGAACACTTGACACCTTCTACAGAGGGAAAGCTCTGGTTGAGCTGGTGAGATTCCTGGCAAAACACACTCTTTATATCTGTTTCTACAGCTTATCAACCTTTTCACCTTCAATTTACTCTTCAGCCACCAGAAGACAAAATGAAAAATAAAAGTAGCTCTGCAACCACTGGAGCTGACCTCCCATAAGTGTTTTCCACAAGGCTGATTGACTTTGCAGGCTCAGAAACTGCAAGCTCCAACAGAGGCTCTGGTAAGAGGTAGGGCATGTATCAAGTCAGTCAACCCAACCCATAATTTTTATGGTGCTAATAAGCTCACTAGTGTAGCTTCCCACTCAGTGATTCCCTGTTTGTTTGGCTTCTCAAGATGTCTCATGCCTATCTGTTTTCAGGAATTTTGTTGAAATTTTATGCATCTTTGAGGTATCTTCCTGCCAAATTTCATTCAAGTTGGTCAGTAGCTTCAAAATGGATGGGGAGATGGACACTGATAACTACATAAAGCTCACCTTCTGTGAACTATCTTCTTCATTAACCAAATCCAGTTTCCTGCTCAAGTCACTCTCTCTCCCTCTCCAGGACATTTAGCAAATGTCAGAATCTTGACAAGCTCCCTCAGCCTGAAGCAGAGCCAAGAGAGAGTTAGTTTCTGCTTTTCCCATGTTCCCTCCCAGATCTCAAAAATAAATCCCCACAAGCAACAAAACAAACAAACAAAAAAACCCACCTCAAACCGAAACACAAAAAAACCCCAAACCCAAAAAACCAAACCCCATGGACCTGTACTCGAGTTGCCTCTGAAATTTTTATTACTGCCTTGCACACACCAAAACTAGAGATGAAATAAAAACACATCACCACTAGAAGTAACAGACTTCCATGTAATGGAGAAGATTAAAAAGGAAAGAAGGGAGAATGCTCTTCTTTAATGCTAGCAGATCTTTCCTTTCTTGAGGTTCACTCTTTCCTCTGCTAGTCCTAAAGACTGCAGTCAGGAACACAAAGTTTTGATCCTCTATGAGAAAAGGAAAGGTCCCTAGCACCCTGCAACTTGTCAGTCCTGGTAGCTGCTTGCCATACCCACCTATACCCATTGTCATCAAGATGCCATTTAAAATGCTGCTGGCCAAAGCTCTGTCCCCCTCAGGATCTGCACTGGGGAATCTCCTCTCAGTCACTTCCTCATAAGCTTCCTGTGCACTGTCAGTGTTTGGATTTGGCTTACAAAATGCAAGTATAAAAGAGCTTGGGAAGAAGAAGCTGTCAGAAAACTGCCTCTGAATCTCCTACACATCCCAGTTCTCAAATCCTTTTTTTTTCTCTGGCCAGTCTGGACCAACCTTGGGCAATGCCAGGTGGATGGATACTGGCCTAGCAGAGAAGACCTGCAAACAAGCAGCACCACAAGCTGCCTCCACAGAAAATACAGTCTCTCCCTTCTATTTGCAGGTGTTGTTCAGGGCACAGCACACCAGGGAGCATTGGCCACATTGGCATTAAATGGTTTGCTGCATCAGTCTGCCACCATCACCTGTTGCCCTGATTTTTTAGCCTTCTTTTCTGTTTTACAGTTTTATGGTTTAGGTTTTTTCTCACGCTTTGGATGATGTAAACAAAGCCAATGTTTCCATAACTTTAAGGTAGTTTTCATTCCTGTTCTCAGAGATATAGACAGCTGATGGACAGTTGTCTTGACCAATGGGATGGGGAGAGGTGTCAACCTTCTCCCCCAGTCCCTGGCCCCTGTAGAAATACTACATAATGAAGTCAGACCTTTTAAAATAAATCAGTTTATACCTTCTGATCAAGTGTGTGTGTGCGTCTGTGTGTGTGGCAAACAGCGTCAATCACCTGCCTCTCTCTGCTCCTAGCAAACCCCTGCAAGCGAACTGCTCTGTCTGCAGTTCCAAAAGTCATTGCATAGACCACAGCTATCATCTAAAAATAATACTGGAGGTGGTGATCCCACTGATAATCACATCATTAGAGAAGAATCAAGCTTTTCATTGTCAAAGCAGATAAACAGCAGGTCTCTGCAGCACCCTGAGCCTTCCTTTGCAGTCAAACAGTATCTGCTCCTGAAATCACAGAAAAAGCTTCATCTGTGACTGCCACACCAACACACTTCTTTTAACAAGCAAGGTAGGGGCATGTAATTCCTGCTTGGCAAGCCTGTCCTCTCCAGCCAGCTGTTATTTCAGGCATGTTAGTTATGTGCACTCTTCACAGGCCCAGCCACACAATCACCTCTCAGAGCTCCACTGCCACAGCACCCAGGTATTGGCATCTCACAATGTCTCTCCTTAGTTGTGGGCTTTCTAATCACACAAGACAGCAACGGGAATGAGGGATCCAACTTCCCTGTCGGCAACCCTCAATGAACTCAGGCAAGAATGCCATCCCTCACCCTGAACTCTTTTCTTTCTGACTCAGAAGCACAGACCAAAACCTGGCACAAGCAGGTTGTCCTGCAATGTGCAATGAACATCTCTGCCTTGCCATGACCAATGACCCTTCTGGGACTGTCACCAGCCCTGCCTCAGAGACAGCTTCTAAGAGCTCTGCCCTCACACTGCAGAAACAGCAGCACAGTTTGCCTGTTTGTCTTGGATTCATGAAGCCCCTGAAACAAATGCAAGACAGGACTGTGTAAGAGCCATAAAGTCATTGGTTACATGCATCAATAAGCTCAGAGGATTCCTATGCAGCTAACTAGAAAGGGCGAATTCTTACCCTGTAAAGCAGGGCAGGTCAGATCAAAGGAATATCCCCAAACCTGGTACCAAGTACATGTTGTCAGGAGACAGAACAAAAGGCCACGTGCAGCTCGGCATTACTGAAACTGCTGGACATGCCTGACAAGGAGACCTTTGCATAGCCACAACCACAGGGCACATCAGTGACAGCACTGCATGAAGAAGTAGGCCACAGGATCATTAACCCAACAATAACTTTTTGCCACAAGCAAAAGTCTATTCAATCCTGCCAATCCTCCCAGTGTGACTTAAAGGGAAAAAAAAGGCAAAAAGAAAGGGTGGGCAGTGTTTGCATTTACTAAATATACTGCCTATTACCTCAGAGGATGGGTATATGGAGGATCATAAAAGAAACACAAACTATTATCAACATTAGTGCCTTTGTAATACCACAGAAAGATGAAGGTGAATGTCAGCATAACACTGAGTTAATACAGGCTGACTGAGCCATATAAACGAACAGTGTTTCCATTTTTGCCAGCAGAAAAGCAGCTGACGAAGATGCTTAGAGAAGCAGCATTTCTGTGAATCAAAGCGAGGGTTCAGTGGGTGTTTTAGCCAGGTCTGAATAACTGCTGATGAAATGTGGCCAAACACTGAGTGCATCCATCCTCTGCCTCCCTAACAGGGCCAATGGCAGATCACCACTATGAGCAGGATCCCTGCTGCAGAGAAGAAACTCACACAGAAGAGTCACTGATCAGGCACACTCAGTACTGGATACTCCCACTAGCCAGATGTGGCTGACCTGGACCAACAGGCTGGGAGGATGGAAAAATCTCCAACCACAGCAAAACAACTCTGGCAGATGAACCCTTCCAAGTTCCCTTCTGGCACACCACAACTCTGCAATAATTGCCCAAGTTCATTCTTAAAGAGGTGCTATATTTGTGTTAACTAGTATTTGCAGGGTGGCAGTGAAATTCTCAGGAAGGCAATGACAGGTCCCAGTCACAGAGATGCCTGACTTCAATGAAGAAATCTGCCACTCTCCTCCCCAGGGTTCACTGGACATTTTCAGGCCAGGCTTTCCATCTGCTGCCCAGCTGCAGAGATGCAAACTGAAAGTCTTACAGCATTGTGTGTAACTCTGAGTGCAACTCACAAACAAAATTTAATCAGTAGGAAAGTGTGCTATACAGATGAGACACTGGAGTTCATGGTGGTATAATCATCACAGAAAGAGCAGTCCTCAACCCAGCCTGCAGTTATTTAGAGGTTCCTGTTCTGAGCAAGTACACCACGTACTTTGATCTCTGCTGCCTCCTGCCAAAACTGTGGCTATTAGCAAGCCAAAAAACCAAGATTCACAGACAAACTACATCCTATGGTTACACAAGCAGCTCTCTTCCTGAAGGAACCTGATGCATTTCAGGAGACACAGAAGTGCAGTTGTAACTAATTACCTTTACCTTAATCAAAAAACGTTGGTTTAAACCTACAGATGAGGAGCCTGTTACATGAGAATTGAAACTTTGCTGTTCAGTTCACAGACTACCTAAAGGGATGCTCTGAAAGGGCATGAATCAAGCCACAGCCTTGGATGAAGCGTGGTAACTCCACACTGGTGCAATCAGAGCTGTGGTCACAGACTTGGACAGAAACTCTCTGTTACACGGGTGTTAGCCACAGCGACAGTCATGCTGAGTTATTCTTTAAAGCAAAGATCTGTCCTTTTTGTCACATATGATGAATCATGCCTCAAGTCACAGTTCTTCAAGCAAACTCTTTAATTTGGGATTAAATCGGTCTTTAAGAAGAACATGCTTCTGCCTGATTTTAGCTAAAAACCACCTTCTTAGAGAAAGATCGATTCCACAGACTTTTCACATTGTTAACAATCACTTAAATCTCTCGTTTTTAAAGAAAACAACAGTTGAGAAAACTATGTGATAATTAAGCTGCAGTAATGGGAAGCAGATAAGATAGTTGAGACAGTCAAACAACCTTTCTTCTGTCCTGTAGAGACAAATTATCATAGAAAAATGATTAATGAAGCTTTTCATTACAAATTTTATCCAGTTCATTTTGAAATATATTCTTATTTCCTTCTGCTTCAAAGCGAGAGGGAGCACAAGGTGTGCTGCTAAGACTCTCCTTCTACAGCTGCTACTGAACATGGCTAGATTTCTGCTTCCTATGATGTTTATCCTGATTTTATTATGATATAATTGGAATACTTCTGCCTGTAATCTACTAAAAAATGCTTCCACTGGAGTTTACAAAGTTTTGTGCTCTGATTACAAGTGAAACTGCAATGAATAGTCATGGAGACAGATAAACCTGGACTCTGGAATAGAAGATAATATAATAGCTCATCATTTTCTCTGTGATCCACCTTAGTTAAAGGAAAGGTCTTTGACGATCCTGGGCAGCCTGGACTTATTTTAACCTGAAAAATCAGACACTCCTGCAGAGCACAGTGTGTTCTCCTGAATGTTTGTTCAGTGCTAGGCAGTACAGCTCCACGTCCTGAATTATTTAAAGGATGCATTTCTTGCAGCCCAGCCTAAGACCACCAGGTCTGTGGTACAGTTCTTTCAGACAAGGGGCACAGACCCTGAGCAAGAAGCTCTCCCTGACAGCAGAAGCAATCAGGACATAGCAAATGTCTGCAAAGTATATGGAAGTAGGCAGCAGTCACCAGAGGCAGCAAGGGCAACAGCACTCTGGAGAGGACAAGAGACAAATGCTGTCAGGTCTTCAGGTAGAAATACAGGAATCTTTGGTGCAGAGATCTTCCAAGTCCAGCACTGCCCCACTGCAGGTCTTCTCTATGAACTCACAGGCTCTGATGAAATCATGCTCTAAGGCAACACCAAAGCAGGTAACTTTTGTTACATGCTCATTTCTCAAGATCCTACATTACCCTCTGGTTTTTGAGTGGGCAGCTGTCAATCTCTGGTGTGCAGTGAGGTAACACCAGCCTTTTGACAGACAGAGCATACATTTAAGATCTAAAAAAAGCTGTGAGAGCTTTATATAGACAAACTATGGAAAGGAAATGAGTAAAAGATGCATCCCTATCCAAGTGCTCTTAAATAAAACGTAGGCAGCCAAAGCTGTTCTGCCACACTCTCATGTATTGTATCACTCAAGACATATTATTTTAGGATTATTTCTGGTGCACTGACTAGAGAGTCTATCCACAAGTCACAAATTCCACGTGCAATCCAGGTGTACAATTGCTTCCGTGCCCTCCTCCTTTTTTCTTTCCTCCTTTTCTACTTCCTATTCATTTGACTAATGTATAAACTGTCTGAGGCAGGGAGCATCTTGCAGTCTTCAGAGCAGGTATAACATTTTTATTAGCATGTATAGGGTTGTAGAGACTCACAGCTGCCATACAAGTAATCCTACCACCTGACCACTGCTCACAGCTGGGTACCACAACAACCAGAGAGCAAAATGGTTCTGAGGTGTGCTTGTTTA
The DNA here is from genome assembly GCA_013397315.1 of Donacobius atricapilla. Taxonomy (NCBI): domain Eukaryota; kingdom Metazoa; phylum Chordata; class Aves; order Passeriformes; family Mimidae; genus Donacobius; species Donacobius atricapilla. The sequence continues at coordinate 232,575 of WBMY01005003.1, read as the reverse complement.
CATTTAGTTTACGTACGTCGGTCAGCAGGTGAAATGGAGCAAGCACCAGGACTTCCATCTATTAAAGGCAGTTGAGACAATGTGGAAAACACACAGTTCAACACAATCCTGCATCTGGCTCCTAGGGCAGCAACAGCCAAGTCTTAGCCTCAGTGTGGCTGAAAGGGATTTGGGATGGCTCTACCAACAGCAAATTACACAGCTTTTAAAGTAGAGCTGGTGCTCCTCAACATCTTGAAAAGAAGAAGAGAATTCAAAGGAGGCATAACATCTATAATCATAGACAAACTCCTAGCCTCCTCCTTCTGCAGAAGTATTAAGAAGTATTTTAGTGGACGTCTTCCATAAGGACACATCCATCTGCATCCCTGTGACATTAACCAAAATGCACTCCGTGGCACCTGTGACCTACAGTCATAGATCAGCATCTTACTATCTCTGACCTTCAACAAATGCAAACTGCATTTGTACTTTATACAGAATACACCATATCAAGCCAGAAGTTATCATATTCCATCCACGCTCTCCACAGGTTGAAAAAGACATATTGACTCCATGAACCATAAGATCCAGGTCGTGAACAGGTTGCTTGGCGAGTGCAGTCTTTGCTGAGTGTCACTGAACATACACATCAAGGCGGGAGGAGTTACAGGTGTCTACAGTGCTGGACTCAAGACCACCACCGGAGATGTGAACATATTGCAGCATAGACAGGAAACAGAGTAAAGAGATGAAAAAGAGGGAGCCAACTTCATTAAAACCCTTTCCAGGCATGACAAAAATAGTAACCAAGTGGTCAGAACCTACAAAGACAAGGCCTGGTTACCCTCATCCCAGCTGAAACATGCTCCCTCTTCCTTCCCGCTGCCCCAAGGTTTGCGCCGAACCTCCTTCTCCACTGTTCCTACCACGGGAAGACCAGCTCACCTGTCCTGGGCAGCACCACACAAGTCCCACTTTCCTGCTGACCCACATCTTCTGGACAGCTGCCCCGCTACCACCCTCTGGCTCCTCCAAACCTCCTTCAGCCCTGTCCCCTCTCAGGTGACCTTGCTCCCTTGTCACCACCCCCAAAAGACACCTGCACCTCCACCGCAGGCCCCTGGGCACCCAGCTCCAGCCTCCTGCCCTCACTACAGCCACCTTTCCCTCGCTGTCCAGTCAAACACCTTTCTGCTTCGTTCTGCAGCCACTCCGCCGCACAAAGCCCCTGCAAGCGGCACTGCCACCCGTACCTGGATCCCTACAGCACCTCTCCATTCTCCCGGTACACAGGAACCCCCAGACTCCGGGCTCTGCATCTCCTCCAGCTTCACTCTAGTCACGGGGCTCCCCAAACCTTAGGCGGGTCCCCAAAAGCCTCTTCCCCCGGCACCTCATGCACACCCTGCCAGCCCTGCCGGACCCCTGCCCCAAGGCCCGGCGCAGCCCTCCGCCCTCACAGCCGCCCCCTTTCCCAGGGACGCAGCCCCCGGCACGGCACGGCACGGCACGGCACGGCGCGGGGCGACCCCCGATCCCCCCGAGCAGCCCCCTCGTACCTGGGCGGGCTCCGCGCCGGCGGGCAGCCCCTCGGGCAGGGCCTGGAGCAGCAGCAGGGCCATGGCAGCGCGGAGCCTCCTCGCCATCCCCCCCCACCCCCCGCTCCCACCTCCTCGCCCCCGCCGCCGGCCC
>WBMY01005003.1:220086-230867 GCA_013397315.1 Donacobius atricapilla | reverse complement strand
CCCCGCGCCCGGACCCGCCCTCGGCACTCGTCTATTGGGCGGCCGACGCAGCTTTCGGCTTGCCATTGATTCAGCGCGATGTCGCTCAGGGTAAACCGGGCGGGGCGGGGTCTGCGCTGGGAGCTGCCATCTTGAGTGTGGCACAGCGGGGAGGGAGCCTCCGGTCGCGCTCGGGCCGCCATGTTGTGAGTGGCGGAATTGGCTGAGAGGGTGTGGGGGGGCTGCGCACCCACATCCCCCACACACACGCAATGGAACCCCGTGAACACAACTGGGCACTGTGAAGGAGGTTCACAGGCATCTTATTCCACAGCCACAGCCTCTCTGTGGCCTCCAGGCACTCATCCTCCATTCAGCTGGTCACTCCTGCTCAGCATGACCCCTGCTCATCCTCCTCCCCAGTGCACTCACACTGTCCCAAAGCCCAACAGCCTGCCCGGACCTGGGGCACACCGGGAAGTGCGGCATGGAGAGGGTGCTGGGATGGCAGCAGCGGCATGGCACTAGACTCAAGGCATCCAGTGGGTAGCAATGTGTTGGTGCCAGCACCATTGGGAGACATAAGCAGCACGGAGAAGAGGATCTCCTGCTGCGGCTGTGTCCCAGCAGGTCCTCACACAGTGATCATGAACACTTCCAGCAGGAGTAGGGGCATCGGCACTTGGCACTGATTCACAGCTTGGGAGAAACAGCCTGTATTTCTGGGGCAATGTCAGCAGGTTTCTACACTGCTGCTCCCAGCATGCCAGACAGCTTCCATCTGGATTGGCATGATGAGGTTCATCAGATGCTCAGATAACACATTAAGAAAGGCCAGGGAAAAAAATTTGATTTAGTAGCTTATCTCCTGCCCTGGCTTTTTTCTACCTGGATCAGCTCACCTGCTTGCTGCTGATGTGGGCCAGTAGGCATTCACCCATCACACCCATCACCCTATGCTCACTGCTCTTCCTGTGGCAGGCAGATCCCAGCCTTCACCAGCCCTTGGCCAAGCCCTCCCACTGGGACTGACAGTGCTTGAGGGAGTCCAGCATCCCCCCCAGCCCCTACTCAGGCTCTGCTGCAGACCAACGTGACATCTTTGGTGCGGTTACCGTTTGAAGTGAGGTCGTAAACATGCTAGAACACTGACACTTCTGCCACACACAGTTATTGAAGGAGCTTTATTCCTGTCCCCAGCTAGCCCTGAAATTAGAGGCACAGCAGGGAGAAGGCATAGAGTTCACGGGAGCACAGGACAAGCTTAGATCAGGTGTGACTCATTGTAAGAGAGCAATTAACACTTGCTGCTCTTCCCAAGCAGGGAAGTCTGGCTATGACTCTTTGCAATGAGGTTTCCTTCCTGTTGCAATGGGAAATGGAGGCCAAGCTGGACACAACTCGTCAACAACTCCTCTGCTCCTTAGTGAGACCGAGGCAGGCTGTGGACTTACTGTGGTTTTGGGGAGGGCTGGCAGGCACTGCCTGCAGTGACCATGTCCAGAGTGATGTGAGCTGTTGAGATGACTTGAATCCTTGGGGGGAGATTGCAGCTACAACCTAAAAACCTAGAAACCCTGCTGAGCTGAACTGTCAGCTGGCATAAATCCATGTTGATCTGAAGAGGGAATCCACTGCTATAAGCTCAGGGAGGCGGGAGGGGAGGTCTGTCTTGAGGATGGCTTGCCAGTTCTACAAGCCCAGAGCAAACCTCTTACATTGACCATAAGCAATAAACTGCACCATGTCCCATTCCCCAAGGCAGGGGAAGAGCTGATGCGAGACGGCAATAGCACTTCAGGCTGTCTCTGTGCTTCACTGCCCCACCAGTACAGCTGGGGACAGGAAAAAAGGTGTGGCCAAATAGCTGAGGCTTTGCTGCCATGGTCCCAAGCTTGCCTTCATGTGGCTGCTGCCCCAGAATCACTGGCCACAGAGCTCCCTGCCCTGCCAGGACCCCTCCAAACTGCCAAGGCAGGAAAGGTGAACAGCAAGAACAGGGAAAGGGCAGTTTTCGGGTGCTACAGCACATCATTTTACAAACATTGCCATGCTCCCAAGCATGCCAGAAGCACCTTGGGCCCAAAAGACTGCTACAGGTACTTTTCTGAAAGTCCTCACAGCTGTTTTGGGTGTAGGACAAGAGCCGCATAAGCTAAGGAGCTTAAGAAAAGCAGAGAGCAGAGTTGTCGTCTCCTTGTAGCTTCTCTCCACTCCCAACAGGAGTGACATCTGTTTCATTTCATGTGCTTATCTATTACTTTAATTGTGCTTTAACAAGAGATCTGATAATGCTCAGGGAACAGATATACAAGTTTGAACATGTTTTCCTACTTTCTGCTCTGCTATTAATTATTTCAGAGCTCTTTTACAGCTTTCTAGCAGTAGCTACATGTAGTTGGAGACATTATCCTTTGCCTGTTGCAGCTTTAGCAGAAGCAAACCTACTGCGGATACAGCTTGGCGCTTCAAGAAGTACCTTTTGCGTTTGGCTGCTCTCTTTGAAGGAGAAGAATGGATAACATCTCTACTCAGGCATGTGGCTGATGTGAGAATGCTGCTGCCCTCGAGATCTGACACATATCCTTGACTGGAGGGAGCAGCATGGATCATCCACTGGGCCATGGGGCTCTCAGAGCAGCCATGTCATGTGGCTTTGTTAGAAACATACTTGTCCCACCAAGGGATGTTCATCAGCAAACAGAGAGCCTGAATGCAACTGATTGAAAGCAGGGGCTTTAGTCTAGGACTTGGGTCCCTTTCTCCTCCAAAGTAGGCTGCAGCACATTCAAGCTGCTCTCCTTTGGGGTGGAAGAGGCCTCATGGCAGACTCAAGATAGCATTATGAAACTCTGCCTGGCCATGAAGATGAACAGCATCCATGGGTGTAGGAAGGGTCATCCAGTGTCATCCTCCCAGGCCCCACAAGAGGAGGAATGTCACTGTGAGCACAGCACATCATCTTTTGTCACTTGCCATGGGAAGTTGCAGACCCAAGAACCTCTTGGGGAAGGCTGCCATTGAATGCACAAGGGTTTCAGAGCTCATGCCATCCCTTACACTCTTCTTCCTTCTCCTGGCCCTTTTGCTCACCCTCACCCTAAATGTGTGCCATGTCACAAAGTCCACACCTTTCCCTTCCAAGGCAAGCATGACAACCTCCCAGAGAACCAGAAACAGAGATCAGCCAGAAGCACAATCCACAGCTGTTTTTTAAAAATCACAGCATTTATTTTTCAACCTTCCTCTGTTGTTTGCAGTGCTGCTATTCAGAGCCTGAGTTAATGCCTTGACAGCTCTGTGACAAGAAAGCAAGGGGTACTGGAGAGTGGTCAGTGGAGGGCCACAATGATGATGAGGGATTTGGAGCATCTCTTATGAGGAGAGACGGTGAGAGCCAGGCCTCCAGTTCAGTCTGGAGAAGACTGAGATGGATCTCATCTATGCATATAAATGTCTCAAAGGCAGGTGCCAAGGGCATGGTGCCAGGCTCTTTTCAGTGGTGCCCAGTGACAGGACAAGGAGCAATAGCCATAAACTAAACCACAAGAAATTTCACCTCAACATGAGGAAGAAATTCATTACATTGAGGGTGGAAAAGCACTGGAACAGGCTGCTCAGGCAGGTTGTGGAGTCTCCCTCTCTGGAGATACTCAAAACTCACCTGGATACATTCCTGTGTAACCTACTCTAATGACCCTGCCTCAGCAGGTGGGCTGGAATAGATGACCTTCAGAGGTCCTTCCAACCCTAACAGTTCTGTGATTTCTGTGTCTTCTTCCCCATGTCAAAGGGGACACAGAGACAATTGTCCCCTAAAGCTGCAGTTTAATGATTCAACTGCAGGGACCAGAGATGGAGGACAAGGGTGACAGTGCTCAGATGAATGAAAAAATTAGAAATTAGCTATTTCTTTCCTGGGTTGTGGCAAACACAGAGTGAATAGAACCTGAGAGCAAGGAATGCATAGTTCAAGCATCGGTCTCTGGACTTTGGGATGGTCACTTCCATGGTTCAGGAGAGCAGGTCACTTCACACCTGCCAAGACATGATCCAGCTCTTGGGAAGAGGCTATTGTGGTGGTTTAAGGCAGGAATGTGGTCTGGTTGCTGGTACAATGGCAGGATATCTGCTTTTGGAGGCAGAACTGTGCTCTGAGCCCCAACGGAGAAAGCCTCATACCTCATGGGGCCAAACCCAGTGAGGCCCAGACAGGCTGGGCCAAAGGAAGGCACAGGAAGTGCAGGCATCCCTCAGGGCAAGAGGGACATGGGAAGGTTGAGATATGGCCAACTGCAGATGGGGATGGCTCAGGACAAGCAAAAGTGCTGCACACTGGACATACAGAGTCAGATCCTGATTCTACAGTGGAAGAAGGCTGCAGAGAAGGTGCTGGATGGGGCAGCAGTTCTGGGCTGGACTGTGCTGGGTTGTGCCTCTGACCCTGCACAGGGGACATAGGATTGGTAGTAGCAGGAGGCCAGAGAGGTGTGATGGCTCCTGAGGTAGTCTCCATTCACAGTCCTTTGTTAAAATAGACATATGGCACTTTGTCCCCGTGCTTGGCCATGATACTGTCACGCAGCTCCACCTCAAGGTCAGCCAGTGCAAGAGAGCTGTGGAGAGAGGGGGATACACTCTGAGAGCCATGATCCTTCTTCCCAACCACCAATCAAGCCACCCTCCCTCCCCACTAGCATTTGAGGTCCTCTGCAGTCCCTGGGGATCTTACAGGCTCGTGGCAAGACCCACCACCCTTCCCTCCCAGTGCTGGAAGGCAGAGAGCTGCCCATGGAGCTGGGTGTCCTGTTGCTTCCAGCACAGGGGAACCACATGCTCTCCTACTGCCCTGGGCACCAGTGTGTACAGGCAGGCACTGCCTTGGGTTTAAGGGTGGGTGCCCATCATGCTTCTCCTGGAATGGGAAGAGAAGAACTAGGGGAGGAGGAAGGCTCCTGAGATCCCATGCAGGAGGGAGAAGCAGTGAAACAGGTACCATCGTTGGGGGAAGAGGGCGCAGGCTGCTGGCACCATGAACAGGAGGCTGTGGGACAGAGAAAAGCAGAGCATTAGTCTTGGGAATCCCAGCTTGTTTCCCCTCCAGCCATAGGGATTTCAGCCCAAGAGGTGCTGCTGACACCCCATGACTCCCAATAACTTTGGGAAAGCACAAACTGAAAGGTAAGCAGTTTTGCAAACCCTTCTGGGAAAGCAGTACTTTTACAAGCATCTCTTTGGAGCCATACTCCAGGCACTCACAGGTGATTGAGCAGTGAGATACTTACAAGCCCCCGCAGAGCAGCACCTGCAGAGGCCCGTGGAGAATCCGGATCCGCTGCAAGAGAAGAGCCAGGAATGGGTCCCTGGCCTCATCACAAGACCCACTCACAGGGCAGGCGGACTTCTCCCCGCAATAGTGCTAAAAGCCCAACACCTCTGGTATGCACCACAAACCCTGCCAACCCTCCCATAGCCTCCTCATGTCACTTGACAGGCCATTGGTGTATCAATGACTGAAGTATCAAGTAAAGCAAGTCGGGGTCTGCAACTCCTCATTTGATCCCCAGCATATCAGCAGCTGGCAAGCATGGGAAACATGCACTCACCTGCATAAAGGTGAATTTCTCCAGCCGCTCCATGATGACGGGCAAAATAACTAGGTACAGAAAGCAAACGTCAGCCCAGATCCCAGAACAGCTACCCTGCCAGCCAGCCTGCAGGACTGTCTCAGCAGGACCATCCACCTGGAGGCCATGGCAGCAGCCAGTTATGCTGGAGGCTACTGTGTGTTTGCTGACAGCAAGGACCTGACACAAGACCCCCAAACATCCATCAATCACCTGGGCAGCATGGTCTGTGCCCCTCATGCTCCTGTCCTTCTGCGCTTAAAGCATGACAAGGGTCTCAGGAGCAGAGGGGATGCCAGGCTGCAGGGTGAGGGGCTAGGGCTCGAGAGCATGAGATGCATCCTTGTGGAGCCAAACTGCCATAGGACCTCCCCCTGTCTCCTGGGCTGTGGTTTGGCATGGAGGGGTCTGGGGGGAACCTCTGATGGGAATGGCTGGATGAGGAGAGCAAATGCCATCTGGGACGCAGGACCACCCTGCCTCTTCTTCATGAGGGAAACTGAAGCAAGGAAGAGCAAGGCAGTGGGTCCTGGAGAGTCCCTAGTTCAGTTGTGCACCCTCCTGCCCCACACTCACTCATGCCGGGTGCTGCCATGGTGATCCTGGAGAGCACAACCTGCGCAATGCCCTTCACTGCCGCCCTCTGCAAGCAAAATCACCTGGTGAGCCCTGGCAGCGCCGTGCCCCAACCCGTATCCCCATCCCCAGACTCACCCTGGAGCGGCCGAGCTCATTGTTATTCTCATCTGTCACTGTGATCCCATTGATGATCTCCCTGAAGGGGACAGGCAGCTGTGAGTGGAGGACAGGATGGCCGGGAAAGAATGAGGACACAGCAACGGGCCGAGGGGGTGCCAGGGGAGTCCTCTATGCACAGCAGCCCCGGATGCCCCCAGGCCACGGGGCTCCAGCGCCCCGGGCCACCGCGGTCCCCAGCCCAGCCGATGCTGCCATCTTCAGGGCACAGCTGCGAGCAGGATCTGGTCGTGCTACGGACAGACACTGCCTGGGATACGCAGCTGAGCCAGGGGACAGTCCTTCAGAGCACCTGAGCTCTTTGTGCCTTGTAGGGAACCCCGAGCAGGAGACACAGGTCATCATAAGGACCCCAACTAGGGTGTCCCAGCATCAGAATATCATGCACTGGGGTTTTCCCATGACATGCAGGAGATCTTTGGGTCTGCGGGATCTTCCAGCACAGATTCTGGAACAGCTATCCTCAGCCAAAAATCCCACTCCTGCTCTAGGGGGAGGCTGAGCCATCCCACCCAGCACCCTCCACCACAGACACAGATGCACAGACTGTGTAAATACACAGACTGCAGTTCACCTCCCTCCAGCTCCCAGGATGGTAATCCAAGCGAGGCCAGGCAGCCTGGCTGCCACCAGCTTGCCTTTGGAGGGAGCTGGGTTCCTCAAGCGCCCCAGCCACATGTGACACTTACTGTTGCCGCATCATGGGGATATTGACACAGTTGGCAGCAGCCACAGCTGCAAAGGGGACCCAGCGGGCCAGCAAGGGGGGGGCTCGCTGTGGGAAACAGGCTGGCATCAGCACAGGAGAACAGGATGTACCCAGCTGCCCCAGCTGGCCCTGGCCTGGCATACCTTGGTGTAGAGGTTGAGTCCCACTGCGGTGGCCAGGGCTGCACCGGTGGCTGTGACATAAGCCACCCCAATTTGCCTGGACAGCAATTTCAAAGAAGGGAGACAACAGAATCACCAACTCTGACTCAGCCCTTTTCCTTCTGTGCCCAAGACACAGCATAGGGGGTGTTTACAGGGCATACAGGCGTGCATCAAATGGACACACTTGGGCCCTGTGGGGCCTGCTCACCTCAGAGAGATGGGGGACGCAGCATTGCGGTTGGTGTAGTTGACAAAGGCATTGAATGACTGGTTCACCCACTGCCAGAAAACCACGGCAGGCACTGTCCTGCAGAGGGAAGGGACCGGGAGAGCACTCGAGGGCTGTGAGGGACACCTGGCCTGACACCACCATGGTGTCTCCAAAGGGAAACTGAGGAACTGTGGCAAAGTAATACACTAGTGGCAGAGCTGGCAAAAGATCCCAGGGGTTCTGGTTGCCCTGGGGAACATAGGAAGGGGAGGCCTAATCCTGCAAGGCACTTGGGCAGGGGTGGGAGACACTGCTCTCAGCAGGGTGGCAGCCATCCTCTGCTGGCCTGAGATAAGCCTTAGTCAAAGCAAGCAGCAAGGAGGGGACACATAGGGATAGAAGTGGCTCTGAGGAACGAGGGTGACGGGGTATCTCAGGGACACTGACCTGGGGCAGGAAGGGACATAGGGAGATGTGGGTCTAAGCATGCTTTGGAATGCAGGGGGTGGAGAAGAGAAATGCAGGGAACTGTCAGCAGGGGCTGGGGATGCTGAAGCAGCCTGGTCTAGGGGCACATTTGGTCCTCAGTTCTAAAGACTGCTATGGGCCACAGACCAAGAGCAGGAGCCAAGTAGGATTTGGTTGCATTAATCATTAACAGGAGCTCTGGGAAGAGCTCAGCTGAGCTCAGGGTGAGGTGAGACCATTCCCAGCCACTCCAGGGGCTAGGGGGATCTGTGAGGCTTCTGCCACAGGCTGGGTGCTAGGGACAGAGCCCAGAGCTTGACCATGGGACACAGGCAAGCACAGCAGCCAAGGGCATGCCTTGGGCAGCACCCAGTCCCAGAGGAGGCAGGCTGGCCGTGCTCTGGCCACTGGGGACCTAGAGAGGGGCTGGGGGTTGTGTCTCCAACCTGGTGTATCCAGGAGCTCACCGATAGAACTGGAGCATGCAGCCAGTGATGGCCATGCCCCCCGGCACCTGGAAGGACATCCTCCCAATGAAGTTCATCTTCTCACCGCTGTCAGGGTGGAAGGCTGAGTCGTACAGCTTCTTGGCATAGAGCAGCTGCTCCTGGCTGCTTCCTGGTGGCACCAGCCCGGCCCTGCAAGCCCAAAGCCCATCAGGGGAAGCTGCAAAGACCCACCAGCACCTGGCACTGCTGAGGCACAGAGCTCTGGGCACCACATGAAAGGCAGGGGAAATGTCTCCTGAGAAGGATGCATATCACAGCTTGAGGCTCCTGGGAGAAGCCTGTGAAATCTGCCCAAAATCACCTCGAACAGATGTTGCATCGCAGCAAACCTGCTTGGGAATGACTGCCTCCATCCCCCTGCAACAGTGCACAGTGGTTGGGATGGCCATGAACCCAGGGATGGCACCTGTTCCATCTGTACCCCTGCCCCTCACCTGCAGCCCTCCACCAGGGCCTTGGCCCGGTCCAGCTCCTCCTCCGGCACCAGCACTGTGCGAGGGTCGGTGATGTTGAGGAAGTGCTTCAGGCGCCCCACAAAGGTGCTCTGGTCCCAGCGTGGGGAGTCGATGTTGAAGCCAGGGGAAACTGTGGCCATTTTGGCGTAGGTCTGGGCAGGGGAACAAGGCTGTTCAGTAGGACCCTAGGATCCTGCCTTGCTTGCTCATTGAATGTACGCCTGCCACACCCACAGGAACAGTAAGCCGAGTGAGAGCCATGGCAGGTTTATGTTTAACAGGACAATTGGACTTTCAGCAGCCCTGAGCCCAGGAGGCCCCTGCACTCCTGTTGTCAGCAGAACACTGCAGTCCTTCACAGATCACCTTGCTTGCCTGGGTTGCCCCACTTGTGCTGCACTCTACAGCACCTGGCACCCCCTCCTCGGGGTGGTATGGTGCTGCATAGCACTGTAGGGCCCAGCTCAACCCTCCACAAGCCTGCCCTGCAGGCACTCCTACAGGGGCACTACTCTGCAGCCCCCGTGTGTGCAGAGCACAGCACCTTCACGCTGTGCTGTACCCCCCATGGCACCATCCTGCACATCCCTCTAATGCTGCTCTGCACTGCCATGCCATTGCCCTGCGTGGTCCCCGGGGTGCTGCACCACATGCCTACTGTTGCACAGCACAGAATCACAGAATGAATTAGGCAGGAGAATACTTCTAAGATCATTTGAGTCCAACCTATGACCAAACACCACCATGTCAATGACAGCATGGCAGGAAGTGCCATGTTCAGTCTTTCCTTAAACATCTCCAGGGATTATCACTCCACCACCTCCCTCGGCAATCCTTTCCAGTATCTTATCACCCTTCTGTAAAGAAATTCTAACTAATGTCCAACCTGAACCTCCCCAGGTACAGCTTCAGACTACAGTCCCTCGTCCTGTCGCCGGTTGCCTGGGAGAAGAGACCCATTCCCACTTGGCTATAACGTCATTTCAAAGGTATTTGTAGACAGCGATTAGGTCCCCCTGAGCCTTTTCTCCAGGTTAAACACTCCCAGCTCCCTCAGCCACTCCTCATAAGACTTGAGCTCCAGACCCTTAACCAATTTCCTTGCCCTTCTCTGTAAGGCACCACACAGCTCAGCACAGCACAGCACACCCCAGGCTCGGCCCGGCATGGCACAGGCACAACTCCAGCATACCTCCGGCTCGGCTCGGCACGGCTTATGTCGGCTCGGCACGCCCCNGGGGCCAGAGGGTCGGTTGGGCCCGGCTGGGCTCATGGCAGGCACGGGCAGGCCTCGGGCCATGAGCGTGGGTGCCAAGGCGATGGAACGAGGAGGACCGAGCCAGGCTCTGCTCGGTGCTGTCGGGCAGTAGGACACAGGAGGCAACGGGCAGAAACTGATGAGCAGGAAATTCCACCTGAATACGGGAAAGAACTTTGCTGTGCGGGTGACCACACACTGGAAGAGATTGCCTAGAGAGAGTTTGTGGAGTCTCCGTCACTGGAGATATTCTAGAACCATTTGGACATGATGNTGAGCTCCAGACCCTTAACCAATTTCCTTGCCCTTCTCTGTAAGGCACCACACAGCTCAGCACAGCACAGCACACCCCAGGCTCGGCCCGGCATGGCACAGGCACAACTCCAGCATACCTCCGGCTCGGCTCGGCACGGCTTATGTCGGCTCGGCACGCCCCGCCCCAGCCCAGCCCAGCCCTGCCCGTCCCGCCGCGTCCCCACGTGTCCCCACCTGCGGTCCCAGGCCCCTCTCCCGCTCACGTGTCGCTCACCGCCCCCGCGGTCCGACGCGTGGCCGCCCTCAGCCAATCACAGAGCTCCGAGCGGCCGCGCCCACCCCTCCCGGCAGGGCCGCCGTACGCACGCACGGTTTGCGGGCGGGGCCGTC
>WBMY01005003.1:150340-218289 GCA_013397315.1 Donacobius atricapilla | reverse complement strand
GGGGGCCAGAGGGTCGGTTGGGCCCGGCTGGGCTCATGGCAGGCACGGGCAGGCCTCGGGCCATGAGCGTGGGTGCCAAGGCGATGGAACGAGGAGGACCGAGCCAGGCTCTGCTCGGTGCTGTCGGGCAGTAGGACACAGGAGGCAACGGGCAGAAACTGATGAGCAGGAAATTCCACCTGAATACGGGAAAGAACTTTGCTGTGCGGGTGACCACACACTGGAAGAGATTGCCTAGAGAGAGTTTGTGGAGTCTCCGTCACTGGAGATATTCTAGAACCATTTGGACATGATCCTGTGCCATGTGCTCAAGGATGACCCTGCCTGAGCAGGAGGTTGGACCAGATGACCGACTTGCAGCCTGACCCGTGTGATTATCTGACATCCACCCAGGGAGTGTGGCCAGGCTGGGGTCTGAGTTACCCTCCTGGGGCGTCCAGTCAGGCATGAAAATGAGGCCTGGGGCTGTGCAGGTTCGGGCACTCATACAAAGGGATGAGAATAGAGTAGGTTTGGGGTCTCGAGCCATGGAAGACCCTGGCTGGTGTTGGGGCCCTGGCAGCACACAGATGACATGGGGGACGCAAAAAAGACAACAGAACTGGTGAAGGGCCTGGAGCACAAGTCCTGTGAGGAATGGCTGAGGGAGCTGGGATTGTGTAGTCTGAAGGAGAGGAAGCTCAGGGTTGACCTTATCACTCTCCAGCTACCTGAAAAGAGGTTGTAGATAGGTGAGGATTGGCCTCTTCTCCTGAACTCACCCAAGTGACAGGACAGGAGGAACTAGCCTCGGGCTGTGCTAGAGGAGGCTCAGAATGGAAATTAGGAAGAATTTCTTCACAGAAGGGATGATTGTACATTGTAAAGGACTGTCCAGGGAGTGGTGGAGTCACCATCCATGGAGGTGTTTAGGGAAAGATCAGAAATATTGGACATGGCACTTGGTGCCATGCTCTAGTTGACATGTAAATGTTTGGTCAAAGGTTGGACTTTGTGATCTCAGAGGTCTTTTCCAATCTAACTGATTTTGTGGTTCTGTGAATCAGGTCTAGACAGAGGCTGGGAGGCTCAAGGATGCTATGGGGGGGTGTCTTTGTTGGGATGGACTCAGTATGCCTGGAGCTGATTCAGTCAAGGTGTGGAAGGTGTGATGGAGGGGTGGGTGCTTGGGAGGGCTGGGCGACCAGGATGGCAGTGGCCTGAGGAAGGAAGGAAGGAGCAATGGAAGAGCCTGGCAAGGATGGAAGGCAGTGTTCAGAGATTACCTGTGAAGAGTCTGGGAGCAGCTGTGACTCTAAAGGGGCACTGGACAACCCAGCCAAGGTAGGAGGAGGCCACCCTGGGATTTGAATCCTGGCTATAGGAATTGAGGGAGCTAGAGGAGAGCTTGCTGAGGTGGAAGGGCTGGTTTTTGATACAGCCTTAGAAGGGGAGTTCAATCATGGCAGAGAGAGGCTGGATGAAAGTGTTCAGAGATGGCCAGGACAAAGTGCTTAGGGGCTGAAAGAAAACTGCCAGTTGGGTGGTGTGGACAGTCTGGTGAGCCAGTGGGAAAACCCAGTCAATATTTGGCTGGCTGGGATAGTTTGCTGGGATGTTGTGTGCTCTGGGGTTTTCTGCCATGGGCTGGCAAGATGATAGACAGTTTGGGTTGAAAAGAAGAAATAAGATTAAACTGTGGAAAAGACTGGAAGTGGAGTTTTGATGTTGATGAGAAAAGGAAAGTTCCCAGGGAGGAAAGAAGTGTTGGAAGAGAGAAATAAAGTGTTTGAGAGGTAGCTGCATGGATTGAAGGAAAAAATTGGGTGTCTTGGGTAGAGGACAATGCTGGGAGACAGGTGAGGTGGTGAGAGTGTAGTGCAATCTAAATTGAGATTTGAGGAAGGTTGGATGATGGACCAGGGTCATCCAGGTGTTCGAAACAATTTGAGTTTAGATGCCAGAGTAGTTGGGGTGGGGTAAGTGGAAGCTGGCAAGGTGCAGCGATGACTGGAAGGAGGGGTTGGAACTATGGGTGAGGGGGGGTGAGAGAGAGTTGCTGTGGATGTGGAGCCACTCATGAGGATGCTGCATGAAGAGAGAGCACAAGGAGAAAGAAATAGCAATGGGGAAGGAGCATTCCCAAGGGCAAAGCTTTATTTTGTTCAGGAGCCCTCTAGACACAAGTTGGATTCATGCAAGTAGAGGGATTCATGCATAGGAGGAGGTGTACGCAAGAGCACCAAAGGCCGTTTCTCATCTTCACTGGGTGAATTCTGGCTGCATCCCTACCACTGGGCCACAGAAAAGGAGGCTGAGATAAAACCTGTGGGATCTGCTCTATTTTAGATGAGTTGGTGATGGAGCATGTCACACCAGGCACCAAAGCCATCACAGGATGGACATCTGCTGTAAAGATGAAGGCAGCTGCCTCCAGCAGTGCAGTGCTTTGTGGGACACATTTGGCTTGCAGCTGCCAGATCTGCTCTTCTGCCTTATGATGTCCTGATAAGCTGGTGTAGTCTAGGGTCTGGCTGTTCTTATCCAGGCACTTGGTGTGCAGAGAGGGTGGACTGGGTGTTCTCCAGTGTTCATGTTATTTGATGCAACATTTTACTGCCTCTTTGTCTATTTTCCATTTCTTGGAATTATCTTTTGAATTATAGCCTCTCAGGCAGTGTGGGTGGCACTTTGGGGTGCCTGGTGGGCTGGCTGGACTGGGCAGAGGACTGGAGAGCAATGCACTATCTCTCTAGATTCTCAACTTTCACTAAAACAGAATAATCATTTGTGGTAGAAACTCTGAAACAGCAGCAAATATATCCAAAGCAGCTATGGCAGCCTGGGGGTGTGGGTCAGCAGTCAGAAATCATCCAGACAGCTTGATGTAATAATTTTCTGCTTGTCATCTGAGCTGTAGTAGCTGCCCATGAGCACGTTCCTGCCATGTCCTGATTGCTCTGGGAAGTGCTTAAATCCCCTCAATGGCCGCTTGCTTCTACTGCAGTGATCAGAGGGTTAATGCCGAGGTTTAAATTATTTCAGTGTTCTTCCAAGTGAGTAAGTACAGAGGGGAAGTGTCTTCTGCAGAGCATACCAGCATTTCTCACAGCTGTGGGCCAGGGGTGGTGGAAGGTCATAGTTGGAGCACGGAGGGAAGGATGAGCCATAAAACTGCAAAGCATGAGAGACGTGTAGCGCTGAAGTCTTTGGCACCGTTAAGCAGCATCTGCAGTGGGTGCATGGCAAGGGCGAAGGGAGGCTGCTACATGAAAGGATATGGTGCTTTCCAAAGGTTGGGAAATGCTGTGTGAAGCACAGCTTGTGGCTTCCTCATCACAGTAATAATAGTCTTTACCAAGAGACATGGGATGTTATTGATAGATGCTGGGGCCCGAGGATGGCCAGTGTTTTTCTAAAACCATTGATTGAAGATTACATCATAGTGTCAAAACTAGATTTGTCAAAGTGTGGCCCTGTTTCATAGTTGAGGAAACAGTCACAGAGGGTCTAGCTGACATAAGGCACATCTGGTGAAGAGGATAAAATACCAGCATAGCTAAATGCATAGTCAGACATCTTTCTCCTGGTCTTGAGCTCATATTTCTAGGAAAACCAGCATCTATGTCTTGCCTGCAGTAGGTGTACCTCATACCTAGAAATTCTTTCTTTTGTCCCTTGTTCCTTGGCAGTAAGGCTCTATTTAAAATGGCCCCATAAAAAATGTTTTCAAGGGTTTTAAGTGTCTCACTGCCTTAGTTTTCAGTACAGTTCAATGTCATGTTTTTTGGTTTATTTTACTGATTGCTGAGAAGTTGATATGAAAAATCACCTGCAGATAGAAGAGTATACCAGTCACTGGCCAAGACTTTGAAGTTTTGAAACCAGACAGAGACTACAGACATTGTCCAGTGCTGGGCACTGGCTCTTCTCTGCACAGGGCAAAATACCTCTTTCAAACCTGCTGACACCAGAGGAGTTTGATTTTAATTATGAAAAGAGGATTCATGCTGGTATTGGTTTATGTATCAAACTGGAAAGTGCTGTGTGACCTCTTTGACAGAAAACTACATTAGTAGGTTTGAGCTGGAAAAACTCTGTAGGTGACTCGACTCCATTAAATTTTGGATTTCAATGCAGGAAAAAAAGTCTGCATTGAATGACACCATATGGTGGAGACATGCAGCAAGCAAATGATTTTTAGGAGTTTTGCCAGAGTAAGAAGTATTGAATAAACTGTGCTCAATAGATTAATTTACTTCGGTTGTATTTTGAAAAAGACTGGATGATTTTATGACCATTAGTGACATTTGCAGTTCTGCAGCCGAAGATAAAGGTAATCAGACGTCATTCTTCAGGGCACCAGCTAATCAGTGCAGTTGTCAGGAAGGACTCCCCTCCTCCAGCTCTGTGTGTGCAGGATTGCACCCTGGATGACAAATGTAGCCTCATATAACCAGTGTGCAAGGCAGGATATTTGGCTCAGCTAAGCCCCTCGTCCTTGCCTGTGTCAGCTCCTCCTGTGTGACTTTCTGAAATCGTCACGAGTACCCTCTATCTTTAAGTTACTCCTTAAAAATGGTGGCCTGCTACCATATTGCTTAACTGAAAGTAAGTAAATTGGTGCCCAGAGCTGTGCTAAGTGCTGTGCCAGCAGAGCATGGAGGTGCTCCCATGCCATGGAAATACAGTCTGCCTGGGGTGAGAGATAACCAACTGATACGAATAATTAGAATCCAAGACAGGTTAGAACTTGACATGTTTGCTGCCTAAGCCTCATCAAGGATTGTAGGTGTGGCAGAGAAGGAATTAGCAGAAGAATCATGGGCTGGTTTTATGGAAATTTTGTGAAGTTTCTCCCACGGTTGTAGGAAAGTCAGCATAGTTTTGAGACTAGAGCTCACCAGTGCTGGGGAGCTCTGAGGAGACAGGAGTTGTCATCTCAATGGCAAATGTGCTTGGCTGAGATGAGTCTTAAGGATAAATACAAGTGACTTGTGGTTGCAGTAGTGGGGAAG
The DNA here is from genome assembly GCA_013397315.1 of Donacobius atricapilla. Lineage (NCBI taxonomy): Eukaryota > Metazoa > Chordata > Aves > Passeriformes > Mimidae > Donacobius > Donacobius atricapilla. The sequence continues at coordinate 213,292 of WBMY01005003.1, read as the reverse complement.
AGGGCATCTCTGCAGGGGTGTAGGGATGGAGGCAATGTTGTCATAATGGCAGGCTGAGCTGCTGAGCTTTGTGGCTGTATTGCATCTTAATGAGTGAATTGGTTCTACCTAAATATCCACATCTAGTAGATAAGCAATTGGTGGTGACTGAGGGTAGTTTTATTTTAAACTCATTATCTAAGCCTTGTGGCTAATAAAGTTAAACAGAATACATTTACTTCTTTTTCCTAATAGGAATCAACTGTGTTTTGCAGCAGCTTGTGGGCCATGCTTTTTATCCACTCCCTGTGTATGCAGTACAAGGGAAAATTGTTCTTTTCATTATGGCTTTATATTGCCAGTCTGATACAATATTTAAACAGATTATCTCAATGCTCTGTTTGTCCCATACCAGTTTTTGCTTTGGCCTGTAAAGTGAATCTTCCTTTCAGTGGCTTTTGTGGTACAGGATGTAGTTACCTGCATCAACTTGTTCAAGAGACTCATATACAGCATGGGTTTAAAGCTGAATAAACCCACAAAACCCTTAGCTAGGACTATAAATGTCACTGTATTTTTATATATGTAAGATATTTTTGAGAGAGAGAGAGAATAGGATTACTGCATGCAGCTATAATTGAAAGTCCTTTGATAATTTGGTGGGTATTTTAAACCTAGTAATGATATACTTTCATAAAACCACACATCCCGATTTTCTGAAGGATGCTAATAAGATGGTTAGCTTTGCTTTCATGCTCGATGTGTTTATGACTGCTCTTACCCATTAAGTTGCATCTCTGAATTTAATGCCCCAGTCTGATTTCATAGTAATTGTCAGGAGTCTCTTTTTCTTACTGTATGTCCCCACTCACTGTCTGGAAAATACAGTCTCCTCATTGCTGACCCCATCAGTCTGTCTCCTCATGGTGCTTGTAAAGAAAACCCTCTCCACCAAGGACAAAAATGTTTTTCAACAAGCCAATCTGATATAAGACATAGTTTGCTTAACCCAGAGGTGACCAAGAAGTGGTTGCTGGCTGACCGTGCCCAGCCTTGAGTTGCTCTGTCTGGCTGCCCTTCTCCAAAGGCTGTACACGCTGCCATGCTGTGCTGTTCATTATCTGAGCAGCATCTGCAGTTCCCTCCTCTGTTACAGATGCCGCAGTCTGCTTAGTTCTGTGCAGCTGACAGGCTGCCCTTACACTCCTGTGAGGCGTCTCTGCGGCTCCTCAGACAGCTCACATCTACCCTGGCCTGCTCAAGACTTGTCCTGCTTCTCACCCTGGACACTCCAGTGAGTGAGTGAGTGCCCCTGGCCTGGCTGCCGTGCAGGCATCCTGGGAATCCTTCCTTCTCACTGCTGGCTAAGTCCCAGCATGAGACATTTGTTACCTGCCCTGCTTCAAAAATCTGCTCCTCCTCTGTTGCTTCTGTGCATCCACTTTGCACCAGATCTTCCCATTTCATGGCTTTCTACCTGACATCTCCCATGGAAAACAAGGCATTGCTTTCTGACTCTCCTTAGCCCATTAGTTTCATCATTGTGTTTGCTAGCAGAGGAGTGCTTGTCCATCAGTGTGTGTGCAACAGGGGCTGTTTGTCTCACATAGTGGTGGCATGCAGCAGGAAACTCTGCTGAGTTATTTTTTCCAGTCTACTAAGCTGTCAGGAAATGCCTTCTGTCTTTCTAGCCACTGTGCTCATAAGACCAATTAAAAAGAATTAAAAAGAAAAAAAAATGAGAAACTCATCTGGGCATGGCTTTCCTTAGTTTTAAGTCTTTGTTAACTACAGGGAGAATGTGGATTCACGTTTTAAATACTATTTAGAAAATAGTAACAGTCACAGGAACCAATACTATTATTTGGCTCTTGATTTGAGTTGTATATACAGACCATGTAACCTGTGCTGGCAGCTACTGAAATAAAGTCCACTTCTCTATGTTGGCTTGCTTGTCTTCCAGCCTTTTAAATCAGCTTACTTTATACCTTAGAGAATACTTTTACTTCTAAATATATCTTCTCTTCTATTGGCTACCCCTGATAATCCTGTGATCAGCCATGCAGCAGTGTCACTTGAGTAGAATATGGAATGATGCTGATCGTTTTCTCATAGGCTGTCATACTAGCCCAGAAATAGCATCCATCTACAATGGGAGAAGCTCTATTAACATTTACAACTGTTCCTCTTCCCAACCCTTGAGAATTGCTCCGTGGTAGATAAGCAATACTTTGTAATACATTTCTTTGCGTTCGGTATTTTGGAGTTGGATTCTGAAATATAAAGGCACCTAATCCTGATCTGCTCTGCTCTTAGCAAGTGGAGCTGTGAATAGGATTAGCATTTCAACAGCTTCTTTTTTTAACTGTGAGCAATAAACTAAAATAATAGGGCCTGATTCAGAGCTCTCCAAAGTCGGCAGTAGTGCTTTGGCTGATGTACATTGGCTTTGGGTCAGGCCCATAAGAATGGGAAATTCAGTGTTTCCCTAGAAAGGAAGGAGAATGTGTGAATTTTAGAGTTCCTGCTCCTGTGGAGTCTATCCACACTGAGCTGAAATCCACGGATTTACAAGCCAACAGACACAACTGTAAATTTGACAGCAGGTGAAAAGAAAATGTGTTGATTGTCATGCAGTTAAAATTTGTGCTTTTAAATGATGTCAAGGGCACTTAGGACGTGCATATAAACAATAACCATTTAGAGGTATTTTTGCTGCTATTCCTTTCCTCTTCCCTTGGACATGTGGAAGTGCAGATGATCATGGGGGCAGAACATGGGTTGGGCACTGTGGCCAGGGAGATGAGCTGTTGGGCTGGCAGGTCTTGCAGTGACTGGCTGCACTGAACACAGCCCTTGGAATTCAGTAGCCATGGGCCCATGGATGAGAGCCAGCTGTGAGCATCTGGCCCTCAGGGCCCAGCACGTGGTGTTATAGGCCTGTACACTTCAACTAAAAGCTGTTTGGGCATTTACTGTGCCTGTGCCTCTACTGAGCAGGCATGGCACCCTCTACCCAGCGGAGCCCATTTCTAATTCACAGCTCTTGAGCAGGGCCTGGATTCCCAGTTCTTTACCTGCCTACCACCTATGAAATAGGTGATACCTTGAGCCTGCTTATTAGGCAGTAAGACTGCAGTTGTGCTGTTGCTTGCACAAGCTCTGAATTTCTGAACCTCAGCTTTCCACATTGTTTTTTAAAAGCACAGCAACAGTGGCAATCCTGCAGCTTTCTACAGATACCTTTTGAATGCAGTTTTACTAAGTTCTGTCTCTCCTGCCTGTTTCTAACAGATCATACATGCATTTTGAGCTGTAGCTGGTAATTTAACAGAAACTCAGTAAATTACTCTGAAATCGAAAATGCTTACAGGGGTGGATGAGATGTCACATGCATTTGAATCTCGGCATTAATAAAAGCTTTAGCATCACGACTGTAGTGTCGACTCCTTTCCAAAGCACTCCCACCTGGGGGGAGTGAGGTGAGCAGTCGGAAGCAGCATTTGCTGAATGGCTGAGGTTGGGAGTGGGCAGAAGGACACTGCTGGAGACGGGGACATGTTGCAGTGGTGACAGTTGTACTGCGATGTGCAGCTCTTTATCTTGAGGACAAGTTTCTGATAGCTGAGATCTGGAGATCAGGAACAACCTTCAAGGCTTGAATAGTCCTTGGCTCTCAGAAGGAATATTTAGAGGGTTTAGTTCCTCATAGCAACAAAGCACTTCAAGACATTTAACTGATTACACCCTTGCAGGTTGACAAGAAGCATTGTCTCCATTTTGCTATTGGGAGAACAGAAAGGCTTGAGATATGGGCCCTGTGGGCTCAGATTTCTGCTGATATTTGAACTTTCTTCCTGGCTCTTGATCTTAGTGGGCTTCAACAAGGGAATTGTCTGAGAGAGATGGAACAGGAATGCTCAGGGCTTCAGAAGGGGCTGTAGGTGTATTTCTTTCCTGGATTTTCTCAGGCGAATTAGTAGCAAGAGCACCTGTGTCTGCAGGCAGGGTCTCAGTGTGGTGTGTGCTGCTTGGGCTCTGAGGAGGGGTCCCTGACATACAAGGCTGCAGAGCAGCGTTGCAGTGTGCCCAAAGATACTCAGGCATTCCTGGTGTCACAGCCTACTCCTGTGCCCTTGGCTGCAATTGTCCCTCTCCTGTGGTGTGGGCTGGGCAGTGAGAGGCAGGTGGAAGTGAGGTGATTTGCATCTCTTGGTTACGTGCCAGGAGCCAGAATATTTTTCCAGCCATTTTAGAGAGGTGCTGGTCTCTGACTGGAGGCACTGACAAAAGCTTGGGTTTGCTGCTGTAAGGTTCATGCTTGTAAATGAGCTGACCTGCATATTCTGTTTCCTAATCCTGAGTGATACTGGCAGCTCAGAGAGCTGAGCCTGGCTAATGACTGGAATCCACTGTGCTTTTCTTAGCGAGGATGTGTAGTGATCTGAGATAGTTGTTAAGTGCTACATCCTGAGAATCAGAATTGCACGTGCCCCATGGGTTCAGCATGTTTTAAACAGATAAATGGGGTTTGAGATGACCAGGGAGTTACTATGAGAAGAACCAATGCCATGTACATAGGAACCTGCAGTTCTAGGAGGCAGATCAAATTAATGGCGTTGTCTCTCTGATAAAAGTAATGAAGAGCTTGCAAGGACTTGGTCTGCAGCTTCTGCAGAGTATGCATAGGGACTGTCTCCCTGGCACAGGGAATGCTAAACAGCTGTGTGACAAGAGCATTGAAGCCAGCGAGGCATCCCACTGTGTGACATTTGTGCTAAGACCTTGTTGATATTTTGAGATGGAAGAAAATAGGGGCAAAGGGAGTAGGAGACGAAATGGGAATAGGGACTACAAAAAGGTACTCAGGGTGTCTTGGAACCTACCATCAGACAGAATCCATTTCAAGGGAGGAGGGCGTGACATACTGGGGGGCAAGTTGGGGTGGGGAAATAACAGCTATGGTCTCTCTTGTGCATTTAGGGTTTACTGTCAATCTTGCGCAAACTAAAAAGCACCCCAGACCAGGAGGTGAGAATCCTCCTCTTGGGACTGGATAATGCAGGCAAGACCACACTCCTGAAACAGCTGGCATCAGAGGACATCAGCCATATCACCCCAACACAGGTGAGGAAGGCCTTTCCTTCTTGAGGCAGTTACTGTGGTCCCACCTGACACATTATACAAAGCACTGATGATTTGTCAGAATCTTTCGGTAAAAAGGGGAGCAACTGTAGCCTGGTGCACCACTAAGTTTGTGTCTTTCTGCCTAAGAGGAGGCATCCTGAAGGAGCCAGAGAGCTTCAGGCCAGATTGGTCAGGTAGTGCAAAAGTGGTTGAGTGTTGTGGCATTCTGCAAAAGGCTTTTGAGTCATGCTAGGATTGCATGGATGAGACTTTGTTCCTGTTGTCCTTGCCAAACAGGGGACATATAGACTGGATGCGGCAGCATTGGACAAACCCTTGTCTCTTTGCATCTTTCACCCCACCAGCTCCAAGGGTTCTGCACATACCAGGGCTCCTCCCTAATGTCTCTCATGCCCTTTTGTTGAGCTTTGGGGTTGGAGGAGAGGGATGTCTCCCATCAGAAGCACTGCAGCATTGGTCCAGAGGGGGTTGCTAGAGTGCTATGGGAGATGCTTCCCCCCGCCCTGTAGCTGCCTCCCAAAGCTCCCAGCCCTGGCACCCTAATTCCAAGCCTTGGTCCCCTGGGTGGTGTGGAAGCACGTTCGCAGCCCACACCACATCCTGTTTTTCTACTTGAATGCACTTTCAGTTGGTGCTCTAATTGATGAAATGGACCCTTCAGACGTGCAGCTGTTGCTCTTTTAAGCCCAGCATTAGCTGTGTCGTGTCGAATTGAGCTGAGACCTCTGGCTTCATATTAGTTGTGACTGTCTACTCAGCTTTCACAAGCTCACTTCTGCTTCTCACAGTGCCCTTGTTTTCTCCTTATCTGCAGCTCTCCCACCTCTTCCTGCACCCACCCTGCTGAGCCCTCTCAGGGCACTAACTGCATCATATGTTTCCATAGCCATGACAGCATCAACCCTTGACCCAAGAACAATGACAAACTGATGGTTTAGTGGCTGCTTTTGCTGGTGCCTCTCCCACAGCTGATCCATCTCTGTGGCTGCCCAGCCCATCTCATTGCATGTTGCAAGCATGGGATATATAAGGACTTAATGTCTGGCTGCGAACATGCTCCAGCCATTCAGGTCTATGCTCTATGTGGCTTTGTTTCTACTCTTTCCAGGGCTTCAACATCAAAAGTGTACAGTCTCAAGGCTTCAAACTGAACGTATGGGACATAGGCGGACAGAGGAAGATCAGACCATACTGGAGGAACTATTTTGAAAACACTGATATCCTTGTGAGTATTGGCTGCAGCTGAATGCTGTGTTCATGCAATGGCTTTCCAAGGTTTCAGCCAGAAATTCAGAAACAAGTAATGTAATGTCCCAGCCCTCAGCAACACCATTGCCATTGTAACAGGAGTTATTCTGAGCTAAATGGCAAGATTGGTTGAGTGCAGGAAGAAAAATACAGTTATGTTTGCAGAAATCATTCAGTTGCATGTTTTTACTTTCACAGGATGGTGCTGTTTATAGCCAGTTCCTTTCCCCTCATCTCAGTCTCTGTGAAATGAAAGAACATTAATAATGTGTACTTTACCCATCTATAGCTCCTTTCACTGGAGACTCTGAAGGCCTGTCGTGGGCATTAGTGACTTAAGCATCGTGTGTAGAGGTAGGTCAGTATGGTGCCCTTGTTTTATAGGTGGGGAAACTGAGGCATAAGAATTAAATGTTCTGTATGGCATCAGATAGGAAAGCCTCTGACTGAGGGACACAGAGAGACCCCTTGTCTTTTCTTTTGCTCCTTTAATCATAAGACTGTCTTTTAATGATTTTGAAAACTTAGCTGTACTTACCTTACACTTAGCTACAGATGACCACAATTATATTTACAGCACAGGACCTTTGTTTTTCCACGCCAGAGCACATTGCCCTGGGACCCTCCAGGTGCTGTCTTGGCTAGTTTCAAAAATCACCTCTAGCATGCAGCCACATATGCCAGGTTGAAGGCAGACTGGGAGATGCAGGCATCTCTCTGCCCCAAGCAATATTGCCTGTGGGAACAGAGAAAAGCCAAGGTCTGCAGGCTCCCATGGGAAAGTGGGAAGCTCTCAGAAAGACGCCCTTCCTCCCTCCTGTCACACACATACTCAGTAAGGTGTCGGGAGCTTCAGTGCACTTGCACTGAAGGATCAGTGCAACTAGGAGTAGGACTCTGTTCACCAAGGCTTGTGTCCAGTTGCTGAAAGGCCTGGCTGTGCCTGCAGGCTTAGAAAATATTGTCCAAATGAAGCTGTTACTTAAATGTGACTAGTAAACTCTTGATAGTCTCTTTTGCCAATCTTCATTTTTGATCCTTAATTTGGAATCTAAAGTTCAAGGACAGCCACCAATGCACAGACCAGTTGATTGCCTTTGCAAAGAGGAACTCTGAGGCTTTCCATGGGATAAGATCTGGGTTTGACAAACAAGCAGGACACACATTGTGCTCCTCTGTGGCTGTTGAGGACAGAGACGTGGTGTGGCTGTGCCCACTAAGCTCAGGCTCTGCCGCTATGTGTGGTGGAGAGGCAGTAAGTGTGCAGATCAAGGTCAGCCCTGCAAAGCAGCAGCGCTGGGATCTCTGCCTGCTGTGGCAGGTGCTCAGGCTGCAGAGGCTGTGCAACCACAAAACAATATCTGGAAGACTCTGCTGGCAAAGACAGTGAGCTACATTGGTCTGTGGGCTTCCACCCTTCCCAGTGTGTGCTGCATGGGAGGTGCAGAAATGCAGGTGAATTTGAAGACTGAAGGAGATGAAAGCAGTTGTTTTCCCTGCCCCTCTCTCACCCCAGTTAAAGCAATGTACAGGGAAACCCCTTCTTTTCGTATGAGTAAGAAAATTGGTGGATAGAAGCAGAACCACTCTGGGGGAAATAGCAGTGTGAATTCAGAGAAATAGCTGGTGCAAAGATGGACTTGAGCTCCCCTAGCTGCACTTCATGTTGACACCCAGTCCCAAACTGGGAGATGTTGGCATGTTGGGGCAGTGCTTTGCTATTTCCATACACACCAAAACTGGGATCATGTATATACTGATAGCTTGCTCTGTCTTTTGCCAGTCCTCACCTCTGTTTCAGACAGTAATTTTACCCTCTAACAAACCTGGTGCAGATTGGGCATTTATAAATTAAGCCAACTTCTCCCTCATGCTATTTCTTCATCTAGACCCACCACTTGCAATTTCTGCCCAACCCATTTACTCCAGGTTGTGTTTTGGCTTGTTTCTCAAAGGAGGTACCCAGCTTTACAGGAATTTCTTTCTCAAATTTCTATTCTCCAACACGGTGTTCAAATTGGCAAACTATGTTACCAAGCACCACAGCCAAAAACAGCCTCTTGTGTGGCCTTGGCCATAATAGGAAGTTGGACATGGGATACACTACAGTTCCCAGGACCCCATGCTTCTCTCTTCTCCTAAACTGTATTGCATAAAACAGAAAGGACCCTCTAAAGAGTATTAAAAAGCAGGAAGTAATTACAAATTCAAATCCATGCAGGTGCCTTTGAATGAGAGCTTGGTCTTGCATCACACACCTGTGATATTTGGAAGCTTAACGCAGGCAAATAAGGTGTGGATATCTGGCTGATTGCATATTCAGACAGGCACCTGCAGCTATTTGGCACAGTGCTTGCTGGTTTGGAAGTAGGCACTCGGCACATACTTTACTTTCTCTGTGCTGTGCTTTTGTGGCAATTGCCCCAAGCACTGTTGTCTCTAGTTCTCATCTTGCAAAACAGCTCCCTAGTGAGGAATGAACAGTGCAGGAGAAAGCCTGGCTGAATAGGACCCAGAGCTATTCCTTCCCAGTTAGAGAAGCACTGTAATAGGGAAGGTGCCTCTTTCCAGTTCACAAGCAGCACTTGACCATTGCATTCATGTGTTGTGGACTTCTCCAGAGATGTCCCAAGGGAGGAGAGATGATAGTCCAGTCTCTCCCAGGTCACAACTGTCAGCTCTGCAGCTTCTTCCTTCCTTTTGGTCTGTGTTTCCTACCCTAAATGGGATGTATAGGGGTGGATGCTTGGTCGGGGCGGGGAGGATGTGTGTAGCTGATCCAGTATTGGTGCACGCGCTTGGGATCACATTGCAGGGAGAGGCTTGTGTGTCACACCGTGCCCACGGGCTGGTCCCCATCACGTGGCACCGGGTGCGTGCTCTGCTGATGCATCCCCACGCAACTGCGTCCAGCCCTGCCGCGTGTCCCCCAGCCTCTGTCAGTGCACATCAGCCCCCAAGTGATCTGCAGAGCAGCTGGGAGGTTGCTGGGTTACCTCCTCAGCCCTCGGATGCAGATTCTCCGGCTGCGTGTTTGGTCCCATTTCAGACAACTGAAATGCTGCTCATTAAGGGAGTGCCTATAGTTTAATAGATATCGCTGCTAGAGATCTTCCCTCCCCCTACTGTTTGGTCAAAATTATCCTGGAAGCATGGAGTCTTACGCTGAGACTGCCTGCAAGGATGCCATTTATCTTGATGGCGGGGTGCTGTGCTCATCTATTCCCTGAAAACCAGGCTGACACTTGTTCCCTGTAAGCCACCAAAGAGCATGCAGATGACATGCTAGCAGCTTCAATCACTACTGATGGGGAATGGCAGTGACTGGGAGCAAAATTCTCAGTGTTTGTCACCAGTCCTGTCCCTCTTTGCTGTCCCAGCATCCTTCTTCAAAAACCTTCACGCATCAAGCAATGAAAAAGAGATACCAGTCTATTCTTGCCTGCATGTTCTACTGAGGTTCCCCATTTTTTTAGATGGTAGCTGAAGATGGAGCCTTGCAGGCTGAATCCAGCCCTCATACCCAACCACCTTCTCCAGGAGACTGTAGTAGGATTGCCTGATGGCCGTGAACTCAATGTCCCCAACACATTCATGTGTCCCCTGAGTGCCATCGTGTGCTTTGGTGGCTTATTGAGGAGGTCATGCTAGAGGGCAGCACGGCACAGTCACACCAGGCCAGTGTTTGTACACTTTGCTAGGGGTGAAAGGCCATGTCTGGCTCCCCTCATTTTGCCCTCCTATGCTCAGCTTCAGCTTGTAACAATAAGTTTGAAACAATACCAGCAGTCTCCTGTTCTCTTCAGATAACGCATGCTATGGAGATGGTGACAGCATCCCCAGTATGGCTGCCAGCTCCTTTCTGATTCTACCCACATGTCCACTCCCTCAGCATTAAAAGAGGTGCTTCCTCTCCTTTCAGAACATCATGAAGTTTTGTCAACATTTGCTGCAAATAATAACAAGGATCTTTGTGCCCAAAAGCATAATTAGTAGGTTCAGCTCACTTAAGCATGTGCTACTGTGGAAAAGTATCTTCTGGGAATAGTAACTTTGCCTGTAATTTCTTTTTTCAGATCTATGTTATTGACAGTGCAGATAGGAAGAGGTTTGAAGAAACAGGTCAGGTAAGTTACTTATGCCCAGCTTCCTTTGAAGTAACTCAGTGCTTCTGAGTGCCCCTTGCTCACAAAAGTTAGGAAGAGGATTTTGTTGTTGATGAAGAAAATTTGCATTTCAAGAGACTTGCCTTTCAACATCAATACAGATTATTTTGGTAGATGTGAAACAAGGAAAATAGGTAGCCTAATTCTGTTTAAATAGAACAGTGTTCATTAAAGTTATACAATAATAGCAAATGGAGCCTAATACTGAAAGCACAAACTTCTCTAAGGCCTTTAAACCTTGCCAAACCAAGACCCTGAGGAAATCTATTTTCTTATTTACAAAGCTGAAATGGAAATCATATTGACTTGATTGTCTTTTGGATGTAATTAAAAAAAAGCTAAGAACTTTCTAACTAATGCTGGCCAGAAAATAAGATTTCCGTTTTGCAAAGTTCTGATGTTTTGTAACATTTTTTGTTTTAGGTTGGAACAAAAATAGGACTTTTAAACTTTGTTATGTAGAATTCAAAAAGTGACAGTGTCCCAAAATAACTGGCAATACATTTACACCACAGAAATGGGAGATGTAGATTAAAGCCTTCTGTTCTGCCTCATTTGAAGGAGACTCTTGATCTTTTGCCTCTCAAGTCTCATGGACACACCCCAACAGCAGAACTGTTGGTTGTTCTAGGGGTGAGGGAATCTTTCCTCTGCTGAAGCTATTTCATTTTATATCAGTAATTAAATCTTCATTGGGCAAAAGAGATGGAAAGGAAGCAGCAGCTTAGAACACTTGCCTGAGTCAGGCGGAGCCAGCCTAGACCCCTCCTCATATTTCTGCAAACACTTTTGGTTTCAATAAATCAACCATGTCAGATCAAAGACCTATTTGTTGAAAAATTCCCAGCCAGTTCTGTTTATAACTCCATCCTCTCATCCTGGCTTCCAAACCAAACATTGCTCTTGAGGGTATGGAGTTGTATTTCCACTGCAGTTTAGCATCTCCCTGACTGCACTTGTTTAATCCAGAAATTTCTATTCAGTGGATAAAAGATGTTAGAACATTATATGAGAGCATGAGACCTTTCCAGCTAAATAAGGAGGCCACAAAAATCTCCTATACTCATTTGCCTGCAATGCCAGCAGTCCCTACAGGTTCACGTTCTGCTGAGTTTGTCATATGTTCCCATAGGGAAATGACTTAAGCCTGAATGCTGGTTTCACATGAGACCATTGCACAGCCTAGACATGAAGTATTTCAGTCACCATTGATCCACTGCAGATTCAAATTTGAGCTATTTTAAAAATCTTTTTGAGTCAACCAATTTTGAATGAACAACCTAATTTTTTAAAATGCCACCCAATGTGTGCTGTGCATATGGAGCCAAAATCCAGCTGTTAAGGCTGATCTAGCGTGTCTTCAGCTAACCAATGCCTTCAAAAGCACCAGCACTTTCCTATGGGAGGGAGATTTCCATTTTTGGGTGGGGGGGGTGGGGGTAGGGATGTCCTCTCCTGTTCAAATTCCAGTGATTAAAACTTTGAACAACCCCTTGAAACTCATGATTAGCAAAGATATCAGGGCCAGTGTCAATGGGTGCTCAGGTACAAATGTCAGTCAGGCAATAACTTAAGACAGATTCCTCATACTGTCAATTTAACATGGGGTTTTTTGCTGTTTCATCAGTTTTGGTCTCCTGGGATCAGAGACTGGTAAAACACAGAGTTGTAGCCTTTAAGGCAACTGCTAATTTCAGACCAAAATGAAGATTTTTCTAACCTGTAATTGGAAGAAATTTTGAACCTTGGGCAGAGATGATTGTATACATTTTTGCTCTCTTATAATAAGATCTAGGTTTCACTGGAACACACTCTTCTAGCATTTGCCCTAAATATATTTCTAATTAGAGACAAGCACTGGTGGTTGAAGGTTTTTTTCCCTTCCCTCTCACCATCTTCCCCCCGCCCCACTCCCTTGTAAATGATACAGGAGCTGGCTGAGCTTTTGGATGAAGAAAAGCTTAGTGGAGTCCCCGTGCTCATATTCGCTAACAAGCAGGATTTGCTGACGGCTGCCCCTGCTTCGGAGATTGCCGAGGGACTGAACCTACACACAATCCGGGACAGAGTCTGGCAGATCCAGTCTTGTTCAGCCCTTTCAGGAGAGGGAGTACAGGTGAGGCTCTGCAGAAGGCTTGCTGTGCCAGCTGGCCATCTGTAAGAGATTGTTGATCTGCAGGGTGGGGCTGGACCGGCTGCCTCACTGATGAGGGTCAGCACTGCCAAGGCCTTGCAGTGCAAAACACGGGCAGTGCGTGTCTTGGGTCCTGTGCAAAGGGAAGGGAGAGTTGTGGGCCCTTGGGATCTCTCCAGCCCTGGTAAAGGGGAGAGCCCCCTCCTAGCTAAGAAGCTCTTAGCTGGCCTAGATGAAGACATTGATTTCTTTTAAAGAGACTGCTGTCAGGTTAATCATTCTTACAAAACAAATCGTCTTTTACTATTAACCCTTTGACTGGTATGAGTGTGCTCTCTAGAAATCTGATTTACTTTTGCTAGTGATGTCATTTGGCGTTTTACTAGGCACCAGGAAGAAAAACTGATCAATTTTTCTGATCCAGAGAAATGCAAGAGTTGCCCACGGAGCAACGACCACCTCTAATGTCAGCACGTGGGGTAGCAAAAACACACCGAGGGGCCTGCAGTGTGTCCCTGTGCTGAACTGTAATGGTTGTGTCTTGGGCTCCTGTGCTGTAGTCAGTTCCTGCGGTATAGTAGCTCTTTGTAATGTAAATGGGACCCAGGTTTGTTTATTTCACTCTTAGGCTTTCCTGAATTAATGAAGTATTTGTAGAGCTTGAAATCTGAGTACTCCCTTCACTGATATTTAAAGAAACAGAATGGTGAAGACATTTATCTTCACTGCAGTTTCAGTGAAACCTTACTTGCAGATGCTGCAGAGCAGATTAGGATAGCCAGATCTCAAGCTGAGTATGAAGAGTCAGAAGCAGCCCTCCACGCTGAGTGGGCAGTAAAATGGCAGATGAAATTCAGTGTTGACAAGTGCAAAATAATGCACATGAGAAACAACAATCCTAATTATACACATACGATGATGGACTCAAAATTAGCTGCCATTACTCAGAAGCAGATCCTTGGGAACAGAGCTCGTCAAAGGCCAGAGAGGAAAATTCAAATGCTAGACAATTACAAGAAAGCAAACAAGAAACATCTTTTCTAGCAGGTTAAAGTCATTGTGAGCCTTGAACATGACCTCAGTTTCTGACTCCGCCATATTTAAAAAGGTTGTACTAATAATAGTAGAATCATAAAGTCCAACAAAAAATTAGGTAGAAGGGTCTTCAGAAGATCTTCAGACCAACTTCATTTTTAAAGCAGGGATTGCTGTGAGTCTAGAGGAGGTTGCTGAGAGACTTGTCCAGTCAAGTTACAAGTATCTCTAAGCAGGTAAATTTCACATCCTCTCTAGGTAACCTCTTCTAGGCTCTTAACTACCCTAATCAGAAAAAAATATGGTCCATATATTTGCTTAGAATTAGGAGAGATTTGAGGATCCTCCATCAGGAATAATCAGCAGCAAAGTGTGGCATCTGTATACAGAGATAATAAATAAATTAAGACTAACTAGCAGTTTGGAAGAGAGAGGACAGAGAGTGGGAACATCTTCAGGATTTATAAAATAAGGTATAAAAATGTCAGATAGACTGTATGCTATTTTTACATTGCTAGAGGAAGAGTGTTCCTAATGAAATAATCAGAAAACGGTTTAAAAGAAATAAAAATAAGTGCTTCTTTGCAAGTTGCATAATTAAATTCTGGATTTCATTGGCACAGGATGCTGGGGAGACCAAAGGTATCAGAAAAAAAAAGGTATCAGAAAAATACTTAAGTGAACTTCTGAAGAAAGGATGTGCATGCAATCACTGACCACACTAAGATCTGGAGGCAGCTTTTGACCGAGGAACAGCTTGGGCCATGAACTGGGAGGGAAGAACAGAGTAAGGCAGATCCTGTTCCTACATGGCCTTTCCCCTGGCATCCAGAAAGAGGATGTTGGCCTGGATGAATCATTGGTCTGACTCAGTACAGCAGTTCTGATTTAAAATTCTCAACCTGATTTTTAGACCTGAATGTAGTAGGTAGTGTTCACTAAAGGACCGTTAGTTAGCTAAGCTACAAATTCAGCTCTGTTGTAGCCAGTGTTGTGAACAGCTTCAGCACTAATCTTTGCTCTGACGTTTCCAGTCCAAAGAAATCTGACCAGGAGAACCAGGTTGCAGGTGACAGGGTTTCATGCAAACATAGGTCACCTTCCTCCCCTCTTCGGGCCCTGGTCTAGGTTCTGGAAGTCCAAGGGAGTTCTCCAGCTGCTAAGGGGCAGTAAAGAGACAGATGAAATTCTGAGATGTGCGTTGGGTGTGGAAGAAGTAAATGATACAAAGTGTCACTTTCTGTTCCTGAGCTTTGACATGTGCTTCCTTCTCAGCCGGATTTGTGGGCTCTCTGGAGTGGGCTGCATACTTCTCCATTAACAGCACCTTCTTACTGTGCCTCCTCCCTGCAGCACAGCACATCCCTAATCATCCAAGCGTAAAATACTCAGCCCAATACCCTCTGCCAGGGAAATGAAATCTGCTTCTGCATTCACTTCCAGAAAAGAGAAGACCAGAACTAAATAAAAGTATTTGCAGGTCTATATATTGTTCACCATGCTTATCTAGACAAACTAGTTTAGATGCAGGCCAGATAACATCCCACTTTGTTGCAGTCAGTCTCATTGCCCTAAATACTGCAGCTTATTCCATAAATGATTATTGCAGAAAAGTCAGGAGAGTTGCAAACTCTCTATAGCTTATAGACGAAGAGCCCCTACATTTCTCTTCAGCCATAACTTCAGCCCTGTCAAATCAGACATCAAGAATATCAAGCATGCCCTTTCCTTGAAAATTGAACAAAATGTTTGGGGAGATGGATTTTAAACTAAACCCAGACCAGCCTAGGAAAAAAATGGTGTCTTCGGTCTTGGGACATTAAGGATAGGTCAAACATTAGGAGAATCAAAGAACTTGTTTAAAGAGTGAGATTAGGAAAGATGTTTTTGCAGATTGTGGTACACCAGGGCCAAAGGTACCAGAGGCTCAGAACAGGAGCTCTCCATGTGTGGTTAAATCTCAGGTCATTGCTTTAAGGACTTCTTTGAGAAATGACAATGAGTGGCAGCAAAATAAATGGAGATGGGGAAGCATCAGATGTTCAGAATGAAAGCCAAGGAAATGAGCATGCCAACCTTCACAGGTGGTGGAATGTATTAGCTGGAGTAGAACTGGAGACATTGCTGGCGGATTTTGCGAGGAAGAGTGGTGGCATATCTTGTACTGAGCACATGCAGGAACAGAGTTCATATGGGAAGATGTTTGTGATAGCTTGAAAGAAGAGCAATGAGCAAAGATAAATCATGCCGATACATGAAGGAGAAATAGTTTGAAGGTCATTTAATTAGTTTAGCAGCTAGCACCATCATGTATAGAACTGGGTAGTTAAGACTGGGGATTTCAAGGTTAATGAGATTAGATTATGGTTAATAGAATGATACAAATTTAGAGAATTTAACTATTATTTGAAATGGGTTATTTAATAAAACTGATAATTAGGGGGGAATCCACACAGTCATCTTCTCTTTTAAAATTAACCATTAGGGACTCTGGAAAAGGGGCCTAACAGTGTCCTGAGCAGGCTCAGAAGAGAGGTGACTGGGTTAACTAGAAACTCCATGTAGTGTCTCTGGATGCCAGCTGGCAGCCCCTGTTTTGCCAGCTGAAGACTTCATTACCTCCCGACTGTAACTGTGGGCAGCACTTGTCTTGTTAATCAGACTTCATGGTGCCATCGAGGCTTTTTCAAGCAAAATATCTGCTTGGGTCTGATCTTATCCTCAGCCCCAGTTAAAAGCAGGAAAGCCTTTTCTCCTTGCCACAGCCATCTGGGCTCTGCTTCTGGAACGGAGTCCTGACCAGCCTACACTGAGACCCTGGCACAGGGTACAGCAAGTGAGGGAGGTGATTACTGTTGACAGCAGAGGAACATAAGGGAACTGTAGCCTCACAGCGACTTTCTGGTGCCACACAGGCTGTCTTGGGGTTGTATTTGTGACCAAATCTCAAACTGTAGCCCTTGGTGTGCAAAAGCTGTGTACATTCCATGCGGGCCAGCCAGGGTGGTGTGAAAGCAAACAGGAGCCCTCTGCTTTGCTGCCCCCTCTCTTACTGAGGTGTTATTTAGGGGCCAGGGTATGATATTAAATATGACCCAAGGCTTGGGACCAATGTGTGCTCTGCAGCTTGTTCCTTGTCTGAAGCAAGATTCTCCACTCAAGGCAGTGGGAGTTCAGCCTGCCCCAAGGAACTGTCCTCCAGAATGATGATGCAGTGTATTGTGTCCAGAGTCTCCCAAACATAATGACCCTCCGGAGACCATTAAAAGCCAGTGAAACTGAGAGTAGCCACTAAACTTTTCCAGTTTATGCCAGAGCCCATTTGGCCCAAAGGACTGTGGTAAGGGCTGAGCCTCTGCCTCCTCCCTGGCTGTTTCAACCCAGCTGAGAATGAAGCCCAAGACCTAAGTTATGTCTATGCTGCAATTCAACACTTTCATTAGGGCAAGATCCAGAGCAGAACCATCCCTGGCAATGTGGTATCTGCAGAGCTTAGGTTTAGTCTTAGCCAGGACAGGCTGGATGGGGATCTTCCACATCTTAACGAGGTTCTGGAGCTATTTGTAAATGTGATTTAAAACCAGTTTTGATGACTGCAGCTCTCCTGGGGCAGGCAGAGCCTGTGCATGTTGAGAAAAAACAGCCAAATTTCCAGATTACAGGGCAGAGTCTTCTGATTTTTAAGTAGGGTAAGGAGGGAGTCTGCAGTACTGCATCAGAGATACAAGGTCTCAGAGGACAAGAAAATAAGCTTTCACCCAGGCAAAAACCAGTGGATAATGTAGTGGCAGGAGCCTGTAAGAGCCAGCCGGTATGATCACTGGAGGTGCAAGGAAATGACAGATAATGAAGGCACAGTCCTGGCTGTGCAGAGAGAGAAGAAAGTGACAGTTAAAATAATGCATACCAAAAATGCTAGAGATTGAGAATTTTGCACTTGCCTGACCCAATTTGTTATGGCAGACAGAGGATTACATGAAAGGATTAAACTTTTCTGTCCTTAAGGTCACATTAGGGGTCACAAGTTTGTGGCCTTGCCTGATCCCGGGCTTGCAGGGAAGCAGAAATCGCGAGGCTTTTTATGGGGTGGAAAGGACTTGTTCGCTGTGTTTGAAGTCAGATTACTTCACTCCCATAGCCACAAAGCTGATAATGCAGAGAATAAGCAAGCAGTGGCCTAATCTTAAGCAGGACTTTTTATTTCTCCCAGGGAAGGCTCTACCAGTACTTTCCCAAAGGGCACTGGAGTACAACTCCCTTGGCACAATAGCAGATGGGACTGCAGCAAGGCAGGGTTGTGTGAGCAGCGTTTCTCTGCAAGGAGCATTATCCTCTTCCCTGGGGTTCTCTCTCTTTGCTTCGGTAAAGTTTACTAGCTGCTTGTTAAGGAGCTAAGAGAGGCAAAGCTGAAATCTGAAATCTTTCCCTGGCTAAGTTTTCCCAGGGTTGACTTGAGGCTGGAATACTAATATTGTATCCGCCTCGATCCTCAGAGTACCTGCCAATGTCTCTGTATCTCAACAAAGCAGCACAAGGACATCTATCAAGATCTAAATGTTACTGTAGGGATTATACTTTCTTCACAGAACCATCTTTCAAACATGCAGATGTAGGGACAGAGTGTGCAGGGACAAAGGATGACAACAGTAGACTCCTTGAGGACTTGATTCTTTCAAGCACTGTTTATTCCTTCCCATGTGCCTTTCCCATAGCAATTCTTCATGTTTGTTGCAGCTTCCCTGGATTTCTCTATCTTACCAATGCTCTGCCCTGCTTCACACCATCGGTAGAAAAATTGTAAATGTACCTTTTAGGTTTTTTTGCTTTCCATTGCATTTGGTATTCTCCAAAGCATCTGGGGACACTGCAGAACAACACCCCCATCAAAAAAAAGCTGCACCAGAAGCTGCAGACGTAGCTGAGGAAGGCATCTCACATACACCTTTCTGATACAGCTCAACATGTTAATTTTCCCTTTATCACTGTCAGGCACGGGGATATTTACAATTAAATGTGATTTTTCCTGTCAATTAACTTATGCCAGAAGAGAGTTTTTTAAATCTATCCCTGCTTTAAAAGTTTGGTGACCTACTTACGTATTTCAAGTGTGTTTGGAGTTCACCTTTCCTCTTGCATTTTGCTATGTCATTCTTTTGCCCTCGTTAAATGCTTCATGCTGCCAGACTCCCAGCCATGGTAAATCCCATCATAAACTCTGCTTTATGACCCTCGCTGTGCTGGTGCTGCAGTGGTCTGCCTTTCCCCTTGCCGAGCTCCCCAGTGGCAGCAGGCAGAGTTTTAATCACTGTGAATTCAGGTTGTGCTCAGATTAGGTAGAAGATAGGATGCGTGTTTGTTGTTTTGCAGTGGTGTATTGTTTCTGGGATTACTGTGCTGAATAGCAGAGGGTATCAGCTGATATTTATTACTTTAAGCTGTCTCAGCTGTTCTGGTTCAGCAAATAAACCTACATTCAAAATGAATGAGGAGCTCTACTTGCCTTGTATGCCATGATGTGTGCAAATGTGATTATTGCTTCCGAGGCAGGGGAAGCTGAAATCATTGTGGGAGCATTTTTAGTTATTTATTTATTTTTACTCTTTGCAGGCAATCATGCAGATTTCTAAAGCACACAATCAAGTCAAAGGCTTCACACCTCTCCTTCTAGCCCCATTGTTAAGCCCTGGCATTCCTCATGCTGGGAATCACTCGCTCCCTCTCTCTCTAAAGTGATAAGCTTTAAGCCATGCTATTGATTGCTTAAGGCATTACATGTTTTACACCTAGGTTATCAGTGTTATTGAAAGGGGAAGACACAAAGCTACCGGGCCTTAAAATGAATCTACCACTCATCTTTCCCCATTTGCTCTGAGGATTTCAGACAATTTGTTTTACACTGATCTCTGCTGGGGAGATAAATAAATGAAACTGGAGACAGCAACCCTCCCCAAGGTTAGAGTTAGAAGTGTTATTAGTGTAGGGCTTCATGTGCACCCTAGCACAAACTGCGCTCACTTATTCTTTATTTAACACAACAACAAAAGTTGCTGCTCCCCTTCAGATAAGAAGTGTCACATAGCACAGTTATCAAGGTGAATTGGTATTTTCAAGTGAGAACCTCTCTGCTTCTGATTAAGCCCTGAGGACTCCCTCTCTTCTCTCTTAACTCTTTAGCTCCCCTCTGACATGGCCACCACCTTTGTGGCTGAGGGACAACACAGAGGCAGCTCACCCAAAGGGCCTGCCGTACTCTGCCTTGGGCTACCTGTCCTTGGAGAAGTTGAGGTCCTTGGCAGCCTTTTGGCAGTCCAGGAACAAGGGCATGAGAAAGAGCAATACTGCTACTGTGGGGCTACCAGTGATGTTTGCCCAGAAGCTCTGACCTTCCTTAGGGTCTAACTAAGGTTGTTGTTGTAATGATACAAAAATGACCCCTGAACATAATACAGTGAAATCCCTCCAGTCTGAACTCTGAGGTGACATTTGCCTGGCTTCCAGACACAAAGATGTGCTGCTCCCCTCTCATCCCCAAAACTCTACATTTTGCCTTCAGCCTCCCTGTCCACAGAGATACCTCACAGGCAGGATAGAGGTAAGGGATTCGATGGGACACAAATATGAGGAGACTGTGCATCTTGCGCTCCATTGTGCATGTCTCCTAACGGATAAGTGACAGGAGCAGATGAAGTGTTGCTTTGGCTTTCAATAGCATATCCCGTTCTGGGATCTCAACAGTAAACTCACAAATCGGGTATTCACGGCACAAGTGTTGCCATCCTGCTTGCACTGGCCAGAGAATTCACCCGCACGTTTTTATAGAGACACCTTAAAGAGTATATCAGCCTCTTAAAACATGACCACATAACTTCTCACTGAACCCCTCTGGGATCCTTGAGGGCCGTTTTCTGTGGGGGCCCTGAGGTAGATGGAGCAGGGTCCAGGTCTGGTTATTGCAGTGATTTTCATGGATCTGGATTTCAAGGCTTGCAGATGAGCAGAGAATTAGAGCTGTTTTCTTAACAGGAGGCTGACTGTATAACAAACAGTCCCCTAAAATCCAGTCTCAAAGATAAGATGACTTGCCCCAGGTTACACAAATTATCTGTAGCCGAACCTGGAACTGAATCTTCATCTGCCGCTGTACCTTGACTGCAAAGTGATCCTTCCTCGAAGGACCTACACATAGCGACATGATAAGATGATGATACTTTTTTACGGTCAGATGAAAGATTTAATAACCTCTGTGTGACAACATCTACCAAGCAAGGAAGCACTTATTTTTTTAACCCACAGTGGTTTTGGGGACAGAAGGGCAGGCAGGGGGTCAATGAGGAGGCAGAACATGGTGCTTGCAGAATGGTGGTGGGGTGGGCTTGGGGGATTCCTCCTCCCATCGCTTGACTAACATTACCTTTCTCTGTCTGAAGGACGGCATGAACTGGGTGTGCAAAAATGTCAGTGCTAAGAAGAAGTAAAGCGTTCTGAGCTGCATGGAAATGGAGGAGCGGTGGGAGCAGAATTCTAGCCTGAAAACACTAATTTGCTGCTTTCTGACCAAATGTTTTTCCATCTGTGCACAGCTACAGCTGTTAAAAGANNGAAAAAAAAAAAAAAAGAGAAAAAAGGGAGCAACATCGGTTTAAACCTACTGCTGGATTTTGAACTTGACCTGCTCTTTAGTATAATTTTTTTAATCTCAATAAAGGAATTACATACTTCCTCCCTATGCATAAATAGTATTAAATGTCTGATTAGCAAGCACGTTTGTAAGCAGAAGCAAGACTGATTCAGTGTGGAGCAGAGGGAGTGGTGAGTTACTGTGGTAGCTTAGATGCATAGGAGCTGCCCTAATACGCACGGTTGCTGAGGACACACTCGGGTGTCAGTCACAGCTTCCCCTCAGTGATAGATAAAATGCAGTTGTGTTACCAATTGTGGGTAGTTTCTTAAAATAAAGCTGCTAAGGAGTCATTTGTGTAACAAGGGTAGAAGACTTCCACATACTCCTATAGCCATAAAAGAGGAGTTTGATGATAACGAGGCACTGTTGCATTGCGACACTGCAGAAGGGAGAGAAGGGTTATCTGTGTATAATTGAAGCTCTTTACATTTGGAATAATGCAGGATGAGCGTGCCTAGGGCTTTTCTTGCAGCTGAAGGAGAATTTAGCCCAGCATTTCACCTTGAGCCAGCAAAAACGTTGTTCCTCCATTCAATAAGTTCCATATGTGAGATTAGTCTTGATGTTGAACAATCCCTGTTGATTTTCCCTTGATGTTAAGGCAACTCTGCAGGAAAATGCAATTAAGTCCATGATTACTTTCTAGAATGAGATATCAGGTCCCAGGTTTCCTTCTTTGAAATGTGCAAAATGTATTCTCCTACCCCACCACCTCAGCATACCTTCCCTGCCTTGCCAAGGACTTGGGGGACTGCCCCACGGCAGGCTGGCTGTGCAAGGCCTGAGGTCCCCCAGCCTGGGGCCAGCTGTGGATTGCCTGGGTAGAGGGTGAGGAGCCTGGTGAACAGCAGATGGGAAGTGCTCTGTAAAATGAGCATTCATTCTTCCCTGGCCCAGCTTCCCTTTAAAAAGACACAGTTGTTGAAATAGGAAAGAGAATGTGATTTCCACCTCCTCCTCCCCAATTCACATCTAGCCCCACACTGACCAGGGGGTGGGAGCGATTAGCACGCCAAAGTAGCCATGTCCTGCATGAAGCGAGCTTGGTGACTCCTGGGCCAGTTTCTAATGCACAGATGGTAAAATAATCCCACTGCCCTGCTTGCCAGCTTTGTTTGCTTGCTGCCTGCCTGCGAAAGGCCAGAGAATGACTGGGGACTGCATTACCCCTTCCACCTCCTGGAGACGGACGGTCGCGCAGGATGGGGAAAGCTGCATGTACTAAAGCATGTGGCTTTACCACGCGTCAGCGAGTTGACTCATGGAGCCAGGCAGACGGCTGACACCCCTGGAGCTCCCAGCTCTTTTTTCCTCCCTTCTCCTGGACATCTCCCCCTTACGGGGGATGCAAACATCTGCACTGTACGTGAGGCAGCCCCTGGCCGCCTATGTGTTACAGCTTGGCACATTAAAATCATCTGGGGCTCATTCCATGTCCCCCCATACATCAGGATGTACAGTAGCAGTTCGGGGATGATCCGTGTGTAGTTCAGCTGTCTTTGCTGTGGCTGGGGGCACAGGGACAGCTGGGACAGCAACTGCTTTAGCAATCCAACTTTAATCTGCCTGCGTCCGTGAGTCAGCACCCTCCTAGTGCATCTGTCTCCAGCAGGGAGGCAGGACACGCATGCCGGAGTAGCAGAGCCTTGCTTTAAAAACCAGACGACTGGGGAGCGGGATGGGGGGGAAGAGCAGGCTCAAGTGAGCTGTTAAGCAATCGCTAATGACACAAAGTGACACAGCTCGGGCTTTGCATGGATTGAGTAAGGAGTCATAAGATGAGATGTTCATTTAAATGCAGCTTGCTCGGTAACTCCCCAGCTGTGCAGGCTTATCGGGAACGCTGCATATTTGAGCATGGCATGCTCCTGGGTCAGTCCAAGGAGGAGAAATTGATCCCAGTATCACCTTTTCCTTGCAAATAATGCATTTGCCTGATGCAAGCAATGTAAAGAATTGTAGCCCTTTCCTGTGGGCAGGCTTGTGCTGGTTGAGTGGCAGAGCTTTGTGACAGATAGTCCCCAAGCTTTGGATTTGCCCACATCGCTTACCAGATGCAGAGGGAAATGCTTGGGTATCTCTCCACTGGCCCAGACAGGGCAGGGCAAAGCACCCTTTAGGGCTCAGGCATTGGTCTTTCACACTTTCAAGGGACTTAAGTTGGTGCTTTCTTGCTCCCTACTCTTTTAGCAGTGGCAAACTTAGTCCGTGACACCCCACCACTGCCACAGTTGGCTTCCTGGGGTGGAAAAGCATCCAGGAAGGCAATGTGGTTTTTTCAAGTCTCATGTTGGTTAAACTTGGAAATGTGTGTAAAATAAATGTGTAGTAATTTTCCTGTCACTTTAGCTGGGAAGGAAAAATTGCCCTATTGAACTCAGGATCCAGAAACATTTGCTGGCTCATTCATTATGTTTGCTTGTAGCCACACATATTGGCTGTGTGATCTGTATCTGCCAGAGTGTCACCTGTAACCCAGTAGTTATTTGGTTTTCCTGTGCCAGGTAGTAAGAGAGGAAGACCATGACAGAGTGAGCTGTGCTGGGAGGATGGAGGTGAGGGGTTAAAATTACCATGTCTTAAGTATATCATCCTGCAGTGATGGCTGTAAATGTTTGTTGTATTGTAAACGTTTCTTTGTGCAACCTGGTGAAAATGTATAAGGATTTGAGATTCTGTTCACTTGCTGCTCCTTATCTGAATGTATTTCCATTTGCTATGGCCTCTGCAGGGCTCTCTGCCCTGGGCAGCATCTGGCTAAAAACCACCTGGACGACTGTCTGGGGCCAGCCAGAAACGCCTGCCACCAATTAATGCAGCCCCTGCCCCTCTGCCAGCCCTTCAGCCTGGCCCAGGTTTATGGTAGTGGCACACGCAGGGCTCCTTCCTTCCAGCGCTGTCAGCTTCACCCTCCTTTAAAGTGAGGCTGGGGGAGCCAAGCGTCTCATTGGTATGGGTGGAGCTCTGCCACGGGTCGCATCAATTCCTGGATTTTTAAAGCCAGAAGGGACCGTTGTGCTCCTCTTTCCTGACTTCCCACGTAACACAGCCCGTTAAACCCCACCCAGCCGTGGTGACTCACGGCTGAACCAGAGCCCCTCTGGTAGGAAGAAACCCAGCCATGATTTAAAGGCTCCGAGTGACAGACAGACCTCGGGATGTTTGTCACAGGGATTAATTCCCCTCCCATGCTTTACTTTCACATCATTAAATCTGGTTCTACCTTTGTGATAGATGAAAGAAGCCTCTCCTGCCCCGTTGTGTTCCCTGGAGGGGAGAGGTGCTGGAGAAGTGAAATTCTCCGAGGGCATGTCAGAAAACCTGAGTCCAAGCCCCTGCTCTGACTATGAGTGCTGGGTGTGGGGACTCGTGTCTTCCCCCAGCTGTGGCCGTGTCCTCCACTGCAGCTTTGCTGGAGAATGTCTCTCCTGCCCTTGGAGAATGCTTGCCAAAGCCATTTGCAACCTTCTCCCATTTTTCCCACTACCTATAATGTTTCTTGCACATTAATGACTTCTCTCTCTGACCATAACTGGTTGCCAGACTCTTTGTATGAAGTGTACTGGGATGAGACCAGCCCACTCCAACATGCTCACTCTTCTCCAAAAACAAAAGGTGGTGGCTGTTGCATTCCCTGGGCTGGCCAGGTCCATGCAAGCTCTTTCTTTTATGTTCCCTTTCTGTATTTCACCAAAAAGGGATATTTGCAATATCTGGTCATGTTGTTACTCAGTGTATAATTTTGATGTCTTTGTCAAAAAAAAGAAAAAAAGGAAATAAATTAAAATTTAGTAGAAAGGCAACTGGTGTTTGGGGGTGATCCTTTTTTCTTCAGCAGGTTCATCTTCTGACAGGATTGTCTCTTCCCAAGGAGCCCCCAGTCAGGCCACAAAGCTGCTCTTCCATTGATCCTGTCACCCCACCAGAAATGGCTGCTGGTACCAGAAGTGTTCAAAACTGTTGAAGAAACCTTTTTCCTTTGGATTTTCGGTGTTCCAAAACTATCAGAGAAGTCAGCCAGTGAGAAAGGGAAACTCTGGGAGGATCTTCTTTTTTCAAAAATCATGTTGTAGGTTAAAAAAAGCATGTCATGAAACACGTTCTCCACTGACCTGGCAGGAAAAGGGAAGGGGAAAAAGGAAAGCAGCAAACTATTTAGGTTTAGTTCAGTGAAATAGGGCTGGGAGGGGGTTAGGAGGGAGGGAAACAAATCTGTTGCTTTCCAGCTAATCTGACTCATTACAGTTCCTGCAACACCCAGATGGGCCAAAAAGTGAGAAACTGTTAGAACTCTTTAAAGAATCAGCTCCCTCCCTGCTCAGTCAGGATGCCTGGAAGGCTGTCAGAGCCCCTGGAAAAAAAACCATTAAAGGTGGTCACACTTAATTGCTTTTCTCTTTTTTTTTTTTTTAAGGCACGCTTTATACTCAGTCCTGGTATTTTTTCAGCAAAGTAGGAAATACTTTTTCATCTTGTTTTCCTAATGGATTGGATGTGAAAAATATTTCTCTGGCAAGTGAACACCCTGAGAGTTGTTTGACTTGTCACAACGTTATGTATCGGCCCCTGTGGCCCCTGGCCCCCGAAGCCGCTGCGCTTCCCCTCGCCTGTTGCTGTTTACGGTGGGACGCGGTAATTTATGGGGAGGCTGCGTGTGACCTTGCATGCGTCTGCTCGAGCAAACCGCGGGTCCCTTCCCTGCACAAGCCCCGCTTTACATCCACGTGATGAATTTAGTGCTCCCGAAAGGACAAGGAACCGAGCGGATTGGGTGTGGGGAGGAGAAAAAAAAGAAAATAATAATCTGCAGCCTGCAGGAGAAAAAAACACTGAGATTTTTGTTCCTCTTTGACCAGTATTTCCCTGTTTACGGCCTCGCACCCCCGGATGCCTGCCTTTATCAGAGCAGAGAAGCAGTCTGTGGCCACAGAGCCAGACACTTCAGCCTCCACGTTCTCATCCCCCAGCCCGGCCGCTGCTGGGACACCTCGATGCAGGGCAGCTGGATCCATGGCCACGGCCGTGCTCCAGCCCACCCACCCAGGCAATCACCCAGGTGCTGGCTGAAGCTTTTTTCATTTTATTTTGTTTTGTTTAAGTGGAAGCAAGCTCGCACCACAGCCTCGTGACTGGCTCCTGCCGAAATGGCAGCTTCGGGCTCAGTTGGCTGAATTTGGGCTTGTTGGATTTTTTATTGCAATCTGTTCACTTATTTCCCTTCCCAGCACCGATTGGAAGCAAAACTCTTGTAAAACTTGCGGTCAGGCTGTGCCCGTGCTGGGGGATGCTGTCAAAGGCTTGCTGGAAACAGCACGGGGTGGGGGGTGCTCCCTCTGTATTTCCTATGTAGCTGTCTGACCGAGATGAATATCTGTATCATTTTTAATGGGAAAAGGAAAAAAAAAATCACATTCAGAAGAGGAAGGGCTGGAAGGAGCCCCTCTGCTTGCAATGTGCCGTGACTGCACGCCTCCGAGCTGCAGCCCTCTGGGCAGCCCAGCCGGGCAGCCAAACGCAGCCCCAAGTAAATAACCCTGGGAGGAAATGGGGCTGGCAGGTGGGTTCGGCCCCAAGTCTGAGCGGCATTAGGAGCTGGCAGGAACGCCCCACAAGTAAATCACCTGGATGAGAGATATTTTTAAATGGAAGTTGTCCTTGCTGCTTGGCTTTGCAACATTTATGCTACCAATGAGAGCCACAGCCTGCAAGATTTAATGCTTCTTTGTCTACAGGAGCTTGGGGTGCTGAGGGGGACACTACTGGAGACAGTGAGTCCCACCTGCTGAAAGCATCACCGTGGGCTGGGACACTGTGCTGTCCCCAGCCTGTGACAGCTGGATCCCAACTGACCAGACAAAGCCCAACGTCTTGCGGTGGCTGAGCCAGCTGTCCTACCGCAGCTCCATCACCCTCCCTGATGTCAGACAGGGGGATTTATTTGTATTTTGGGTTCATTTTTATAGCTGGCACCTGTGAGGCCAAAGCCAGGAAGGGATAAGCAAGGGGGCCTTACTGTGAGGGGTGGGGTCAGTGGTGTGGGCATGGAGAGCTGGTCTGGGTAATGGGGAAACAGGCATGGCAACCTCTCTGACCTGGGGACAGCGCTTGGGTTTGGGACTGGGCAGAGAGCAAGGCCTGGCTGGCGGCTGCTTTTGGAGCTGGGGCAGGAGCGGCAGCGCTCACAGCTCGGGGGGGTTGGGAGGGGCCCTGAATTGGGTGCATTCAGCGCGGCACAGCTGGTGTGGGCTGCGGGGCGGGGGGGGCGCAGTTGCTCCTGACACTTTTGCCTCTGAATGTGATGATAAACTCCCTTTCCCGATTNCCTATTTTGCAGGCGCAAGATTTTTTGTGATGATGATTTCCCCAGTTGGTGCTTTTGATTCTGCCTGAAACATCTTGATTGAAGGCAAACAATGGCAGCTCCGGCAGCCGGCAGCGCCCCGCACCCACGCGCCGCCCCGGCCCTGCCAGCCGCCACGCGCCGGGGGGGCCCGCCATGGCTCCGGCCCACGGCGGCTGCTGGCTGGTCCATCCCAGCCCAGCTCCTCTGATGCCACTTCCCTGTGCCCATGGGACATGGCTCTGCCGCCTGGCCCATCGCCAAGGCCATCCAACCTGGACCTTGAGGCTTGTGCTGGAGTCCCCACCCTCTGCCCAGCTGTCCCCTGCTCAGCCCTGAGCCTCTTCCCACCAGCTGGAAACTGCTCCACCACCCCAAAATCTTGCAAATCAGGTGGCGATGCCCCTTGGGGTCCCAGGGGTGGCTTAGCTGTAAGACCAGAGGGGGAGATGGTGCCAGAGCTGGAAGGGATGTCAAAACCCCAGTGGCCGCAGTGCAGCATCCCATGGGTGATGGACATCTTTGAAGTGCATTCTCCAGTGACCTCCAGCCTCTGCTCACTGCATAACACAAACTTTCGGGGCTGTGAGGGAGCCTCCTCTGTCCCTACAGCCCTCCCCGTCCATACAGGGTTCCCCAAAGAAGGGCCTCAAAGCCACTGCATCCTGGCAAGGAAAAGCGGCCATCCGGGCTCACACAAAGCCATTTCTTGTTTGGCATTTTTGTTTGAAGTATGTCCTTCGTCGGGGTTTCTACAGCAACTGGGAAGTTCCTATCCTGGCCCAGCTGGAGGGAGTGAAGCAGCCAGAGGAACAGAGCAGGAGGGCAGGAGGTGATGATTGAGGGCAGGAAGGGAAGAAGCAAAAAATACATTTTTTGAGAAGTGGGTCTGCATTTTCCACCTCCATCTTTGGGCCCAGGGCTGCTGCAGCTGGGACAGGATTCCAACCCTGTTCATGTCCCTCTGTCTTCAGAGGAAGTGCTGCCAGCTAGGGCCAAATCAGGGGGTGTAAAACACCAGCTTTTAGGGTCCCTTTAGGTAAGGAGTAGTCTACTGTGTCCCACCCTGGTTGGCCCTGGCATGCCTGCATCCTCTGAGCCCCTGTGCCAGCCTGGGTTAAAATGAGTGAATTACCTTAGGAACACAGTTTTCTTAAAAGAAAGCAACAAAACCCAATGAAACACCAGTGGTTCATCTTAAGCAGTGAGTCTCTTCATTTATTCATTATAATACCCAAATCTGGCTAATTAATATTCCTGCATATTTTCCAAGGGCTGATGAGGTATCTAAAACATCTCGTGGAGATGGGTTTTCATATTTATAGGGTTGATGTGCAAACTTAAATTGACACTGTCTAAACATACTCTCATGTTTAAGTATGGGGCTTTCACTCCCAAAGTGCCAAGGGCATTCCTGGGATGCCCACCCTGGCTGTAGCAGGACCTGGGGCTCAGTGGGTGGGAGAGCTGCCCGAAAAGGCTCCTGCAAGGCAGGGAGTGATGTTGTGTAGTCCATCTTTCCATAAAGATGTGGGATTTCTGTTTGCTTTGTTAACAGGAACAGAGGGCAACTGACCCAGTGGTGATCATGGGGTCAGCGGTGTTTTGGGGTGAAGGATCAGTCTGAGCACACACACAGCCGGAGGTGCTGATGGGTACCAGGGCAGGGTCTGCAACTTCCTGCTGAAACCCTTTTCCAAGGTTAAAAATAGGACTTTGTTGCAAACTGAAAGCCTGGTTTGCATTCGCCCTCATTATATTGATTGCTTATTTACATGTATGCAAATGGGGGAAGAGGCAGTAGCTCCTCCACCTGGGGACCCCTTGGCACAGGTGAGCCTGAACCCCACTGGGTAAGTCCCTGCTGAGGGCTGGGCCACGGGGCTGTGCCCCCTTCCCAGGATCACCCTGAAGGTGAAGCATCAGCCCCTCTCGCCGTGCCGATTCGAGGGCTGAGCCGCAGCCCTGTGCCCTGAGTGCAGTGGCTGGTGGCACGGTGCTTACAGCAGCCAT
Source organism: Donacobius atricapilla (assembly GCA_013397315.1). Lineage (NCBI taxonomy): Eukaryota > Metazoa > Chordata > Aves > Passeriformes > Mimidae > Donacobius > Donacobius atricapilla. Next base: position 183,548 of record WBMY01005003.1, on the reverse strand, counting down.
TGCCTCTCCCCTCACCCTGCTCCACCAGATGTGCATGTCCAGCTCCAGCTGTTCCCCATCAGCCACCCCCGTGCAGCACCGCCAGCCCTGGGATCCTTTTTCCACCAGGCCCCACGTCCTTCATCAGACACCAATTTGGTCTGGCCCAGTTGCTCATTTTTCTTTCCGCTGTGTGACATGTTTTCACCTGGCTCCTAATCCGTCTCTTTCCATTCACAACTTGAACTGTTTATGGATGTGCCTCTGCTCCCCCTGCTCTCCCCACCCCCCGGACAGAACCATCCATCAATAAAATCCTGCTGTGCACCCGAGCATCAGCGATTCCCCTCCCAGGACACTAATATCCCAACAGAGCCACAGGCACACATTCCTCCTCCTGCTCCATGGGGGGACCCCATGGGGCCATTGCTTTCCTCCTCACCACCAGCAGCACATGGGGCTTGATGGCACTGATGGTCCTGGAAGCTGGGGCACCCAGGACACCAGGGGACCCTTCCTGGATGGCAGCCAAGAGAGGGGCTGCGGCCCCTCTGCTCTTCATGGGCACCCACTCTTTTGAGGCTGGTCTCTCCAGCAAAGGTGTGGGGTGACAGTGGCCCATGGCAGGGAGACTTCTAATCTTTGGGGGTCACCCTGCAGGGTAGGAGCTGCGCCCATGTCCCCTCATCAGTAGGAAACAGGTGCTTTAACGACTGGGCTGGCAGCTGCTGCTATCACAGAAGGAGGCAGCTATGCCAAGGAGGAAGAGGATGATGATGAGGACAGCTGGGCAAACCTAGGGCACCAAGCCTAGGGGCCATGGCGGGGGAGTACCCTGGGGTGGGGGGTGGCCCTGGCTGTGCATCGGGGACCCTCCTCCACAGGGAGGGACGTCACTTATCTCTCCTGTATCCCCATCACCCCGAGGCTCTTCTTCACCCCACCGCAGCCAGCCCTATGAACATGGAGGGGAGACATAGTGGGATCCCTGTGGAGGTTGAGAGCATCCCGCTCCCTCCTGCCACCCTGGAGTGCTTTGCTTTTGACTGAGAAGCAAATCCTCAAATATCCCAATGGACTGCAGGCTTCCTGAAGAGCCCAAGCAGGACAGCGTTGGGAAGAACCCAGCAGGACAGCAGGGCAGAGCTGCCAGGCTCTGCAGCCTGTGTGTACAAGAACGCTCAGGGGGCAGGAGGTGTTGGCTCCCCAACACTGCCTGGGAAGTTGTCCAGGGTAGTGCTGCCATCTCTGTTGGAAAGGAATGGGGGGAGTTAGTGAGAGGGTCCCCCTCCCTTGGACCCACTGTTTCCCTGTTTCAGCTCACTGAGGCTTTCTCCCCTTCCCAGTTCCCACTAAAGCAGCACAGGGGGAATCCAAACCGGAACTAAACCAAGGATGTTTTGCAACCAAGAAAAAAATAAAGCAAGCTGAGCCCAAAGAGAGCAATGGAAAACCCCTCCTGCCTCTAGGACACTGCTCTGCTTTATGAAATCAGCCTCATTTTCCCCAGACAAAGATCGCCCCTGCACAGCCCCAGCCAGGCCCCACTGCACGTCCTGGACAAAAGGTTCCTCCTTGCCCTTCCCAGCCTTGGCTGAGCACAGAGGGTCCCCAAACCAGCCCGGGGTGCTGCCAGAACCCACAAAGGGGCAGGGGGGCTTTAGGTGGGGATGAAAGCTCAAGGGCTGGGTGCTAGGGCAGCAGCATGGCCAGGATGGTGAATGCTGGCAGTCAGGAAAGCTGCTGTCCCCGACCCAGTCCCCATCCCACAATGGGGATTGTTCTGGAGCCCACGGGCAGGATGCGGCCTGGCCGGCTCCGTGCCTGACTCACATCCTCGCCGCCTGGGAGGGAGCTGGTGGAGAGCCACATCTCCAGCACACCTTCCCACAGGGCTGGGACACGGGATGGGCGCTGGGGGGGACCCACTGCTGCCCCACTGCCGAGCTGCTCCCTCCCACAGAGCCCCTCCGGAAAAGCCCTCCCGTGACCGTCCGGCCCTGCGGGACTGGGGAGCGTTTCCTTCCGAGAGCGGGTGGGAGCCTCCCGCCGGAGCTGGCGGTCCCGGGGGAAGAGCTGCAGCACAGCGAGGCGTTTGCACTAAGTGATCACATTTATTTGAATATTTTGCGTGTGTGTGTGTGTGTGTGTGTGTGTGTCTAAAATCGGTTACAGAATAAATACCTGTGCCTTATAGCAGGAAGTCCACTTTTTTTTTATACAAAGTGCTTGTTACAGGAAGTTGCATCAGCGATATGCAGGAGGGGAGTGCACTTCGGTCACGCTTCCCCTCCTGAAAACTAGAACAAATTTTTTTTATTATTTATTTATTTGTGGTTTTTTGTAAAGTTTCTTTTCCCTTTTTTTTTTTGTGCATTAAATTTCCTGCCATTGTGTATTTACAAATCTGAAAGAAGGAAAAAAATGCCAATATGCATGAGAAGTGGCCTTGTAACACAAAAAAAAAAAAATCAGCCTTAAAAAAAAAAAGTAACAAACCCAAAATCTACAAGTATCATTTCATACTGAATCAATGATAGATTTTTTCTTTTTTTTTCTTTTTAAAAAGGGAAAGAAAGGGGTAGGGAAAGGGGAAAAACTGAATCAAACCAGAAGAAATAAACTCAAAGAAATAGAAACAGAGAAGGTGCCATTGTCCCTTCTGAAGTTTTCCAAAGGCAGAGAGGAGCGAGGAAGAGCACAACGCACAGACCCAGATGTCCGACTGAAATCCCCATCAATTTCTTCTCGGTAATTTCTCCCTCGTGTTTACCCAGCGAGGGGCAGGAAGGACTTCCAAAATTAAATTAAAAAAAGGCATTAAAATGAAAAAAAAATTATTATTTNGACTGTCCAGGGGAAGTGCCCCGAGCGCGGGTAGGGCTGGTGCCCGCTGTGGTTGGACACCGAGGAACAGTAACAGTTATCCACGGAGCAGACGAGGATTTTGCGCCCGCCGTACTGGGAGAGCACGGACTGCTGAGATGATGTGGTGTTGGGGTAGTGAGATGGGTTGAAGACGGAGCCCGAGTGCACCGGCTGCGGGCCGCTAGGAAGTCCAACTATGTGCTGCGTGGAGCTACAAGGCACCATGGCTTGTGCGGACTGCCCCTCGCCAGCTGAAGCGCCCTGGCTCATGTACTGGCTCGCCACAGTCCCGGACGATGGCTCGAGGAAGCTGCCCTCGGGAAAGGCGGTGGAGTGCTTGCGCTTCTCCGCGCCGGAGTTGCTGACGGTGCAGGGGTACATGGGGATACTCTGCAGGAAGGGGACAGGGGTGCTCAGAGGACCTGCGGAGGGGAACGGGAGAGGGGGATTGTATTAAGCGCAGCATGGCACAGCTCCAGGATGCTCCTGTTGCTGATCTGAAGCTGCAGTGGTGCCCCAAGACCCACATGCCAGCCCCACACGTGCAGAGGGTCCCCCAGCCCACCCAACCCGTGGCAAACCATGCACACAGCCTTGTGCAGGTGGACTCGCAGATTCAGTTCTGGGCCCTTGCCAGCAGGCTCGGAGCAGTCCCAGGCACTGCTCTGCCAACAGCTGATGAACCCAGTCCTGAACAGGAGCAGAGTGGGACAGCCTGGGGGATAAACATGAATCCCCCAAGGAGGGGACTGGGAAGCCTGGGATGTCGTCTGCTCCCAGGCATTAGCTGGGGGCTGTGGGACCACGCCAGCCCCTGGCTGTCCCTGCCCACATGCTGACCCCCATCTTTCCACTGACTTTTCCTGGCAATGGCCAACCCCGCAAAAGCTCTGTATTTCAGGGTTTTGTGTAACCCCAGAACACAGCCGTTTCACAAGACAAGGAAAATGCCCTGGGGAGAGTCAGGAACTGGTTCTGTGACTCTCCATGCCCCTACTGACTGCAGAGGGGCTCCAAGGGGTCCCTGTCCCAAAGTGCTCTCCTCCCCACCATTTTGTACTGGGATCTGCAGGGCAGCCAGTTATGGACATAGGAGATAGTGAGGTCCCAAGCCCCTGCACCCCTCAGCTTTCACCTACCTTCCAGCAACTTCCTCAGCTGCTTCTCCTTCTTGGCAATCTCGTTCAGGAAGAGTTTGGAGTTGAGGTGGCCAATTTTGGGTGGGGGCAGGCTGCCACCTGTACAGTTCTGAGTCCTGTTGGGGATGGCAGGCAGGGTGGTGTGACTTACAAGGTAGACTCAGGAGAGGGACAGCTCCTCTCCCCATGCCCTCCTGGAGCCAAACCCCCTCCCTATGGTAGAGGACAGAAGTGAGCTGGCTGTCTCTGGCAGGCAGGACCTTCCCTGTCCAGCTTAGCTTGAATGTCCCCTGCCAGGGCACATCTCCTGCAGTCCATGTCCCCACTGCATGGCCATCCTAGTTCACCTCTGCTCCGCTNCAATGATAGATTTTTTCTTTTTTTTTCTTTTTAAAAAGGGAAAGAAAGGGGTAGGGAAAGGGGAAAAACTGAATCAAACCAGAAGAAATAAACTCAAAGAAATAGAAACAGAGAAGGTGCCATTGTCCCTTCTGAAGTTTTCCAAAGGCAGAGAGGAGCGAGGAAGAGCACAACGCACAGACCCAGATGTCCGACTGAAATCCCCATCAATTTCTTCTCGGTAATTTCTCCCTCGTGTTTACCCAGCGAGGGGCAGGAAGGACTTCCAAAATTAAATTAAAAAAAGGCATTAAAATGAAAAAAAAATTATTATTTCATTTTTAAAGGATTTAAAAAAAAAAAAAGAGAGCTATGACAGAACAACCCTCCCCAAAATCCTGGAGGGGCATGAGGCAGGGAAAAAATCAGGTTTGCTTTAAGAATGGGGGAAAAAAAAAGAAAAGCCAAACCAAACCAGACTTTTCTCTCTGAACACGTCATCGAGCGGGACTCTCTGGAGAGTGTGACGGTTAACTGGTGACGTAGTGTTTGGCCGATGGCTGGCCGTAGACCCTATAGAAATCCTGCCGCCCGTGCTGCTGGGATGCGTCAATNGTACATGGGGATACTCTGCAGGAAGGGGACAGGGGTGCTCAGAGGACCTGCGGAGGGGAACGGGAGAGGGGGATTGTATTAAGCGCAGCATGGCACAGCTCCAGGATGCTCCTGTTGCTGATCTGAAGCTGCAGTGGTGCCCCAAGACCCACATGCCAGCCCCACACGTGCAGAGGGTCCCCCAGCCCACCCAACCCGTGGCAAACCATGCACACAGCCTTGTGCAGGTGGACTCGCAGATTCAGTTCTGGGCCCTTGCCAGCAGGCTCGGAGCAGTCCCAGGCACTGCTCTGCCAACAGCTGATGAACCCAGTCCTGAACAGGAGCAGAGTGGGACAGCCTGGGGGATAAACATGAATCCCCCAAGGAGGGGACTGGGAAGCCTGGGATGTCGTCTGCTCCCAGGCATTAGCTGGGGGCTGTGGGACCACGCCAGCCCCTGGCTGTCCCTGCCCACATGCTGACCCCCATCTTTCCACTGACTTTTCCTGGCAATGGCCAACCCCGCAAAAGCTCTGTATTTCAGGGTTTTGTGTAACCCCAGAACACAGCCGTTTCACAAGACAAGGAAAATGCCCTGGGGAGAGTCAGGAACTGGTTCTGTGACTCTCCATGCCCCTACTGACTGCAGAGGGGCTCCAAGGGGTCCCTGTCCCAAAGTGCTCTCCTCCCCACCATTTTGTACTGGGATCTGCAGGGCAGCCAGTTATGGACATAGGAGATAGTGAGGTCCCAAGCCCCTGCACCCCTCAGCTTTCACCTACCTTCCAGCAACTTCCTCAGCTGCTTCTCCTTCTTGGCAATCTCGTTCAGGAAGAGTTTGGAGTTGAGGTGGCCAATTTTGGGTGGGGGCAGGCTGCCACCTGTACAGTTCTGAGTCCTGTTGGGGATGGCAGGCAGGGTGGTGTGACTTACAAGGTAGACTCAGGAGAGGGACAGCTCCTCTCCCCATGCCCTCCTGGAGCCAAACCCCCTCCCTATGGTAGAGGACAGAAGTGAGCTGGCTGTCTCTGGCAGGCAGGACCTTCCCTGTCCAGCTTAGCTTGAATGTCCCCTGCCAGGGCACATCTCCTGCAGTCCATGTCCCCACTGCATGGCCATCCTAGTTCACCTCTGCTCCGCTAGTGCTGGTTTTAACCCCGTGCCCTGTCTCTGCCCAGTGGAGCTGGATGGAGCCCTGCACCCCAACCCAACTGGTCCCATCCTCTGCTCTTCCACAACCACAACACTGAGTTTCCCCTAGTCCATGGGGAGGATCTGATTCAATGGCTGCACAAGGGGATTTTTTCATCTTCCCAGACAGAGAGGGAAGCTGAGCATAGCACATGCCTCTCCCAAACCCTGTAGCATCCCTGGCCCTGGTCCTCCTCTGGATATTGTGTTGCTTCCACCCCTGTGGACATGAACACACCCTTTCCCCCAGACACCTCTGTCCCACTGCGCTTACCTGTCCATTAAGATTTTCACAGACTTGGTGTTCTAGAAGTGGAAGGAGAAGCTCTGGTCAGTAAGGCCAATCCCTGCCATGGCAGCCATGCCCCCTTTCAGTGTCAGCTTCCACGGCCCCCCAGGAGGGCACAGTCTGACTATGGGCACTGAGCCCCCTTTCCCCTGAATGAGCTGCTCCAGCCCCATCTCCAGCTGCGGCATCTCCTCATTTGAGGCCAGCACTGAGCCTGCCCCACTTCTCCTTGACTTCTTCCACTGCTGAGCACTCTGGATGCATCAGCCAGCCCTGCTAATGTCCCCATCCTGCTCCCCACCACATCCCACACCGACCCAATTCTTCCCACACAACCAAACCTCTCCACAGTCCCCGTCCCACCCTGGCATGGGCCACTTGTCTTACCTTCATGAAGTTGATGTCCTCAGTTTTGTCGAACATGACCTGGACAGAGCTGAGGAGCTTCTTGGCCTCCTGCATGCGCTCATTGAGGTGCAGAACCTGGGCTGCATTCTCGTTGCAGAACTTGGCCTGGGCCTTGTCCAGGATCTCCATGGTCTTCCGCAAGTCCTCATCCAAGATCTGGTGCATCTTCTCGTACTGCAGGCGCACCTCGTCCTTCAGCTGGCTCACCTTCTCCTGGGGGGAGGAGTAGGGTCAGGCCCTCTGTGTCCTTTGACCTCCTCCATGATGTCCCAAGACAGCTGGGTCCTTCCTCAGCAATGCAGAATGCAGCCTGAAAGCTGCACCCCAGCTCTGCTCTCCTGCAACACCCAGACAGCTCAAACCTTGCTGTCAACTACCACCTGGGACTTCTATGTGCCGAAGACCCAACAGGGACACTGTGAAGGTTTGATTGGTTCAGCAGATTCCTGGATGTACTTCCTGGGGTCTCTGGATCAGCTCCAGAGACCCAGTGCCAAGCAACAACCTGCCCCACCACCAACAGAAGTGTGCTCCCTTGAAAAATCCCACCCCTCCTCATCTATACACCCTTTCCCATCTTCATCCCCAGCCCCACCCAAGGCTGGAGACACATCATGATCCAGAGCCTTTCCCTTCATGCTCTGGGAGGCTGAGGGGCTTTAGGGACCACAAGCACTCCCTTCCTGAAAATAGCTGTGCTGAGTTGAGGACAGGATGGGCCATCGGCTATTTACGGACAGCCTTGTTCCTCACCTCCCAACTCAACTCAGGACCCATGAGGCTGCAGAGCAGCTCCAAACACATTTTGCCTCCCAAAATGATGACTGATGACACACAAACGGAGGCAGGAAGTCTATCCAGCTGCTCCTCCCCTGCATGTCTACCTTCCTCCCTGCGCACCTGGCCCCTATGTCCCAGGAGCTTGCCCCATTGTGCCACAGGGTGACAGTCCCCGGGACTGGCCGTGGCAGGGTGAAGCACTGGTTACCTCGACCAGCCGCTTGTCCGATTCCAGCTTGTAGAGTTGCTCCTCGATGTCCTGCTCCCGCTCCTCCAGGCGGTCCTGCTGCTTCATCAGCATCTTCTGCAGAGATGGGGGAAAGCAGCATCGTCAGAGCCCAGCAGCCACATGTGCCAGTGAACATCAGTGCTGCGCACACTGGCTCTGCCCACATGGTTCAGGAGGGATGGTGCTTTTTCCCAGCAGGATGCCACTGCCAGGCTGAAAGCCCCCGGGTAGCTTGTGGAGCTGGAAACCTGGTTATTTCAATGGCAGAAATGGCAGAGGGCTGCGTGTGCCGGGCTGTGTTTTCAGCTGGGTTGGGTCCCCTGGATGGGGGCAGCACCTCAGGTAACTTTCTGCAGCCCGGTCAGTGGGCTGGGTCAGGGCCAAGCCCTGGACACAGAGAGGCTCATCCCCCACTAAGGCAGTACCATTTTGAGGCCCATCACCCATCGCCAGCAGGCTCCTGCGAGACATCACCAGCTCCCTTGCGCTCCCGTACGCCATGCCAAATCCTTTCTCCCTTCCCTGCCTCCTTGACAAGCCCCAGAGCCAGCATCAGCATAATCTGGAGGGACAGAGTGAGGGGGAAGGGGGCCTCCCCCCGCCACATTGCCAACCCCCAGCCCACTCCTTGGGGCTGGGCCTGGGCCATCCGCCGAATAACTGGGACAAAACCTTATCCCCAGCTATCAGCACGAGCGCCTCGCTCCTGCATGCTTCCCAGCCAGGAGACACCCACTGCCCATGAGAGAAGGGCTCCATCTCTGTGAGCAGGAGCAGGGCTTCCCAAACCACCCCTCAAAATCAACTCCAAATATTCGCCCCCCATATTTACTGGGGGAAAAGCCAGGACACCAGCAGGGCGAGGAGAAGGGTTTTGCCTGGCACAGAGATGCGGCGTTAGAGACTCAATGACGGGGGCGAGATGGAAAGAAACCGGCAGCAAGAATGAATTTCGAGGGGATTATTGCTATTATAAACTGCCACTCGGGAATTTATAATCAAGTAATTAATTCCTGGACGAGGCGGGAGGGGGAGGGTGGCAGAGGCGCTGCCGGGATTAATTGCATTGCAGGGAAAGGCTGTCACCTCCGACTCAATTCAGGAACAGGAATGCGAAGCCTCCCCCCTCCTGCTGTTTTTCTTAAGGTCTTGGGCACCTCCAGCCTTACTGTCACTGGGCTCCTACCACTAATAATAACGAGGAGCTAAAAAAACCCAGCTTCCCACTCACAGGCACACTCCACATGCATTCCCGGGGCCCACGCATGTGCACCCACCCGGGCACATGCAGACAGACACACAGACAGCACATCCACTGAAACAGGGCCGAGGGGCAGTCACAGCAATGCACATCCCCAGCCCACGGGGGACATTTGCTGTGCGTGCGTACAGAAACACAGGGGCCTGCAGCATCCAAGGGCATCCACACGGAGAAAGATTTGAGGCACATATTAAAAACCTCCTTTTTTTTCATTGTAAAATGGTTGTTATTTGTGCTGCTGCAGCATCAGGAGGCTGCATTCCACTCCCAGGTTTAACACGGTGGGAACTGAGCTCTGGAGAGTGAGTGCAACACCACTTGCTTGAACCTTGGAGAACCAAGGGTGCAGGCAGGAACTGTGTCCTAGGTCCTGTGCCAGCAGCCAGGCCTGAGCGTGGAGCTGCTGGGGGCTTCTCTAGGGGCTCGGACAGGGTTTTGGGTCAAGCACCAGGCAGAACTGTGGAGCAGGTGGACAACAGCCCCATGTGGGCAGACTGAGAAGCGGCAAGCAACAAGCCTGTTCCTGGACTCCAGAGAAAGAGATGCCTTCCAACATCCCTGCTTGCAGGAGGCCAGTTGAATGTGGGAGTTGGGCAGGTCGTGCAGTGCAGGCTGAGCTGCTCATGCTCCATGCTGGGCAGCCAAAAAACACAGCAAGCTTTGCACCAAGCCCTTCCCTACACCTCCCTCCCCGCCACAGATTCGCCATCTCCACCACAGCCAGCCAGACCGTCCCACACCTGCCCACCAGGAGGATGGCCAAGTCTAGCCAGGCCCCCAGGAGCAGCCCAGTCCTCTGTCTGCCAGCTGGGGCAGGAGTGGGTAAAAAACATAGGACAGGATCCGAGGCTGACAGCTTGCTGGGCACAGAGGCCAAATCCCCATCCCACTCTGCCGTAGCCATCAGGTATCTGACACACCCGAGGCAGCCACTGCCCTTCCCCCGGTGCCATCAGGATGCTCTTGCAGGGCAAAGCAGGGTCTCCTATCACTGGCAGATGCCAGGCAGGCAGAGGCCACCCTGCCAGCCCCAATGGTGTCAGGGACCCCCGAGGGAGGCACCGAACAGCCCCGGACATGCACGTACCATCGCCTTGCAGCTGCCGTGGCAGAGCTGCCAACCTTTGTGTTTTGTAACGAACCTCAGACTGCTCTGCTCCAGGAATCATGCAATTATGTGGAATCACAAATATACATATAAACATTTATGAAAATAACTTTTTATACATACAAGTTAATTTATATCCCCTCAAAGCTGGAAAAAGCGACCAAAATCCAAGCTAAAGCCATAGAAATCAGAGAGAATAGAGGACATGCAGTGCTTTCCTTAAACCTCGTATTTGAGCCAGTCCCTTGATTTTAGGGTGATTTAAAAACTGTACGTGCCTGGGATTGCAGTGCAATGGGAGAACTTTTCACCCATGGCAACAAAACCTTAACAAGACACGAGGGTATGAACTACCCCTTCTTGCATCAAGGGGCAAAATCTCATTGTGCAACACAGGCTGAATTCCTTAGGTATTTTGAAAAGGAAAATATATCCCTTCCCCTTCCATCCCCTCCCAAATCTGGCATTTCTGAAGTCATGAACTCCTCCTCCTCCAGGATCAGAATTTCTCAGGGTAATTTCTCATATTTCATGCATGACCTTGATGCTGGGAGAACCAAGGCTCCCTCTGTACAGGCACTCTTCCCAGGCTGTGAGCAACTCTGATCCCAGTTTGTCTTTTCTGAGACACGTCGCCAGTTTGCGAAACGCATGCTAAAAATGCTTCTTATTCCAACAGCAGCGGAGAGTGAATTCATCTCATTAATTAATAAATTAATCAGTGGCTGGGGTAAGTGGCTGGTGCACCATGACCCTGTAGGCCCCAGTGAGACAGGGATAGTTTATGCACAGCAGCTTATTCTGCAGGAGATGAACATAATCTCCCCCCTCCTCATGGAAAAAAATGAAGCATGGGTACAAAAGGGCTGAGCCCATACAGGGAGTTTGAAAACACGCTGTGGGCATCAACCTTGCAAGGGAGCTGGACTACCAAAAGTGGAAGGACAAAGGAAGGGATGTTATTGTTGACTTCCCTTTGGGAGCGAGGGTGCCTTCCTCCTGTGCAGGCAGAGGAGGGTGATTCCTGAGCAGCCATTGTGGCAAGTCAGATGGGTTGGGGATACCAAGGTCATGCACTGGGAGTGAAACACTGCTTGGGGGGACATCTCTGCAGGAAGCAAAGCAAGCACTGCAAGGTCTCGTTGCAGGGAGGATGCACACAGCTAGTCCCCGTAGGACTGTGTCGGGGGAAGGTTTGCTGACCATCGCTATCCGCGGCACTTGCTGGGAGGAAATCACCACCAGGGAAACCATGCTCGCCCTGCCTGCCCCTTACTGCACTTCCTGGTCAGTCCCCACAGACTATGTGCTGACCCCAGCTCCCAGTGGCCGCCCCAGCACGGGATACATCCAGGCTGCCAGGCAGGGCGTGGGGATATGTCTGCTGGGGGACAGGGCAGTCCCAACAGAGAACTTCTGCAACATTAAATGCCTGCAGCCACAAGACAGGAAGACAGTAATAAAGAGTTTAACAGCTCTGATGATATAGGGCAGGCATCATTGCTTCTCATCCAGGAGTTACAGCATGGCTGCAGCACCACAACCCTCAGATGTGTTACACACACAGGTCCAGCTCAACCAGCTGGGAAAACCCCCACTGTAAATCAGGGCACTGGGGTGTAGGAAGGAGCTCACACCCACCCAAGACCTCCCAGGCAGGGAGCAATCTGTGGGCAAGATGTCTCCCCAGACTTGTCTTAGGCTGGTCTCAACACTGTCCTCTCCCAAAGGGCAGAGCTAAGCCTGTGATCACTGCTGAGCCCACAGTAACAGTGGATTATGGGTCTGCCCTGCCTGAGGCCCAGCACTCCCCTCATCCCCTCTTTGCAGCCCTCAGAAGACCATTGTCCAGGGTCCAGCATCGGGGCAGCAAAATCCCACGACATGTCCCAAGGTTTTGTGTTCTCTGAGGCTGGTCAGGGCCCTTGTATGCCTCCCAGGGAGAGCTGGCAGGGGAGTGCTTTTGGCACCCCTTCCCTGGGGGCTCAAGTGCTCACCAGCCCCTGCCCAACTCCCAGTAGAATCAGGAAGGAGCCTGGTAGCTTCACCAGAGGCAGAGCGGTGCCCCATGACCTGCTGAGCTGCTGTGGTTTTAAACAAGAGCAGGAGCAGTGAAAAGCCTTACTATGTTCATAGGGCAAATGGAGCCCATGCAGCTTCTCTGATGTCTAATAAGCACTGTGCATCCTTCAGGGCCATTCACCTTGCAAGAGCAACCAAGTGCCCACACACTGACCTGTGGGATGCTTGCAGGATGCTAATTCCCAATAAACTGCTGAAACAGTCTGTGGGTTTAGAGGGTGCTAGAGCAGGGCAGGTGGACAAACCACAGGAGTGCTCAGCCCTCATTCCCATAGGAAACTGGGGGAACAGAGAGCCAGACTGCCCCACAGAGCGTCTTTAACCACAGCTGGACAGCTGGCCCAGGACAGGCACACACTCACTTCTCTGCCTCTCTCCTTCCTCCTCCTCTGCACCCAGGCCTTCCCCTCGCCGCCAAATCCCAGCCACTGAGTGAATAAGGACATTGTTTGCAGTCACCGGAAAGCCAGAACAGAGGGAGCAGCTTGGAGCATGAGGGGCAGGAAGGGTGAGGAGGAGGAAGGTGGAACCGGAGTGAGGAAGCTGCAAAGGGCAGATGCCTGTTGTGGGAATGGCTCCAGACACCTGCAGCTCAGCCCAGGGACCGGGATCAAGAGTCCCCATTGAGACACACGTCCCAGCACATTGCTGGAGACAGGCCTGAAGTCACAGTGACTGAATTTTAATGCACCAAAAGCCCTGGACCAAGGAGACGAGCACAACCTTTTGCCTCCCCAGGCCTCCCACACGCAGCCTTCCCTCTCCCCAACCCCGCTCCACTGTCAGCTGGACCCTTTTCCGAGAAAAACCCACACAATGAGCTATTTTCATCCCTCCCGAAAGTGTCACCCCACCTGCTAACACATCAGAACCTTGACACTGTGCACATCTGGGGCACAGCACCCTAGTGCCCCCAAAAGCAGGATCTCAAATCATGAGATCATGCACAGCGCACTGCCACAGCCCAAACCCCCTGGAGCATCCCTCCCACCCTGCTGGTGGCCTCCTGCTGACCAGACCCAGGCAAAACCAGCTCTTTCAAACTCCCCACAGTGCTCACAACACTTGCAGGAGGCTGATCCATTTAAAGGGGCAGGAAGGAAATGCTTTCTGGTTGGGGTTTCATCTTGCACACATTTACAGTAAGCACCAGGCAGAAGGGAAGGTCTCCAGCTGGAGCACGAGGTCTTGCCTCCCCTAGCCAGCCTGAAGCACACACAGTGCTCCAGGCTTTGGCTTTTCTCAGGTGCCCCCTGTGCACTGATCAGGCTCGTTTATCCTCAACAGGGGAAGGAAGAGGGGAGGGGAACAGCCTGAAATATCAACAGTGGCTCTTGCTAGAAAGGAATGGAAGCAGCAGCCATGCAGTGAACAGGCACCAGAGACCCCCTTTCCCAGCACTGAGGGACCCCTGAACACCAGGAGAGCTGATGTTTTGTAGAAAAGGGCTGAAGGCCAAATAATCAGTGCCAGCTTCAGGGAACAGGATGTACAGTGCCTCTTGCAAGAGCAGCTCTCCACCCTGTTCTCATGCTGGAGTGGGTGAAAGTGCCTCCCGCTTGACCACATCACCCTGTGAGATGCTACCTGGCCTCTGAGCCTTCCCTGGAGAAGAAACCATCAGGCTTAGACCATGTCCCATCTCCACTGGCTACCCCACAGGCACAGCCCCATGTCACACCTCCTGTGCCCACCCCAGCTCAGGGCATCCCTGCAGCACAACTGGCACACAGCAGCTGGATGCTCCCATGGAGCCATGACTCATGACTGCTCAGCAGAACCGGGTGGGAGCTGGATCCTGAAACATCCCAGGACAGTGTGCATGGCAGACCTTGCTTCTCTGCACATTCCTGTACCAGAGCAGATCCTGGACCAGCACAGGGCTGTGCCGGTGCCTGCAGCTTCAGACGGCTCTTTCCCTTGTTTACACCCAGCAGAAAGGAAGAACTCGTTAACATGGAGAAAATACAAGGCACTGTGTTGCATGGGCCAGCAGCAGGATTTCTGGAGGCCAGGAAATGGCGACCTACTCTTTGTCAGAAAGCGACCCTCAGGAGGATCTTGAGGATGCTAATTTCATCTTCCCGGGACTTTGTGTTTCCCCCTGTTCCTCGTGACCACAGGGGTTACTTCATGCTGTGCCTTTCACACAAATGGGGGAAAAGAAGCTGGGGCTCAACCTATAGTTTTCTGACCCCAACTTCAAGCTGTGGCCCAGCTGCCACTGCTGTCAGTGTCCTTGGAGTAGAGATGAAGATTTGCTTCAAGAGGAAAAGGAGGATAAGGGAGATTAAGGAGCAGAGAGATGAGGCCAGTGGCTGGAGACATGTCACCTCTCTACCAGCAGCCCTTCAAGTCCTGGAGGAAGGAGCCTTCCTCATACTGGGTGTCCAGTATGGGTGATGTACCCCTCAAAACAGAGGCTCCCTCCATGCAAAGCACAACAAGAGGCAGGGAAAACTGCCTCTGCCAGACCTGGGGCTCAAGACTCACTCACAACATGTGCAGAATTGGAAAAAAGGAGCTGGAAATGCACCAGGAAGATGAATACCAGGACAAGAAGCTAGTCTGCATGCCGGGCATGCAGCCAGGCGAGCCATGACTGATGCAACTGGCTCCACAGGACAAAGATGAGCCTTGGTGATAGAATCATAGAATCATAAAATCATTAAGATTGGAAAACACCTCTAAGATCATTGAGTTCAACCTTTGACTGAACACCACCTTGTCAACTAAGCCATTAGCACTAATGACTATGTCCAGTCATTTCTTGAACACTTTCAGGGATGGTCACTCCACAATCTCCCTGGGCAGTCCATTTTAATGCTTAACCTTCCTTTCAATGAAGAAATTTTTCCTGATGCCCAGCATGAACCCTCCCTAGCACAGCCAGAGGCTTGTCCTCCTCTTATCACTTGTTGTCTGGGAGAAGAGGCCCACCCACACCTCACTACACCCTCCTCTCAGGCAGTTGCAGAAAGTGATAAGGTCTTCCCTGAGCCTCCTTTTCTCCAGGCTAAACACCCCCAGCTCCCTCAGCCACTCCTCATATGACTCGTGCTCCAGACCCTTCACCAGCTCCACTGCCCTTCTGTGGACTTGCTCCAGCACCTCAATATTCTTCTTGTAGTGAGGGGTCCAAAACTGAACATGGGATTTGAGGTACTGTTTACTGAGTACAGGGGGATATGATCACAGTCCTGGTCCTGCTGGCCACACTGCTGCTACACAAGCCAGGATGCCACTGGCCTTCTTGGCCACCTGGGCAACTGCTGGCTCATGATCCCCAGGCCTGTTTCTGCTGGGCAGATTTCCAGCCACTCTGCCCCCCAGCCTGTATAGCACTGTGTGGGGTTGTTGTGATCCAAGTGCAGGATCCAGCACTTCACTTTGTTGAACCTCATACAACTGGCCTTGGCCCATTGATTTAGCCTGTCCAGATCTCTCTGTAGAGCCTTCTAAGAATTAAACAAGACTGGTCGCAAAACTGAGCCTTGGGGAACCTCACTAGTGACTGTGCCTTTGGCCAGTAGAGCCACTTCCTGCCCTGTATCTGCCAGGAGAGACAGCATCCCATCAGGGAAAACGCTCCCACACTGTGTCCCAATGCCACAGGGACAGCAGATGCATTTGGGTGATGGAGGAGAAAGATGGAAAGATGACCTCTGAGGGCTGGGGCTGTGGCTGCAGGCATGACCAGGCCCTCAGGGCAGCAAGGAACTCAAGAAATTTCTTTTCTTTCTGCTGGGAAAGGAGGGAGAAGAGATCCCCACCCAGGCCTGGGTGTGAACACTGACCAACAGTCCACCCCAGCCAGCTTTCCGTGGGAGGACAGTACAGGCCACCTTCGCCTGGGAGTGGGGAGAGGCAGGAAGAGTCACAGGGCTCAGCTCTGCATTTATGAAGGACGGGGTCTGTGTCTTCTTCACAATCAGGGATACAGGGGAGGAGCTCCTTTCCCCCCCTCTTTCAGTTTTAGGGGGAAAATGTACAGGTTTAGGGCTGCTTATAAATTAGTGCCAAAAATTCACCCTGCTGCTGAGCCATCTCCAGCACAGGGCTCTGGCTGCAGGCCCTGGCACAAACCTGCCCTGCCCAGCACCAGATGCCCTTTGAGTAACCAACTCAGGGAGCACCAGCACTGGGACACTGCAGGGAAAGTGCAGGGGTTTGTGACATCCAGAAAGTTTCAGACACCCAGACCCGAGTGCCTTGAGCAACTGTTTCCAGCCACTTGGGAGCTCAGACTGACACCAACACCTGGAGCACATTACCAGCATTGCCTTGTGCTTCATCCCTGCCATGCCAGAAAATAAAATCTGGGGCCTGTAGCTGTATTGAGTGGGATTCACCAGATTTCACAGTTTTTCAGAGCCTAAAAGATTGTGTAATAAGTCCTGCCCTTTCTGCCTTCAGCACACTCTGTGCTTGTGGTTTCTCAAATGCTTCAATCAATTTATATGGACATTAGGGGGGCCCTACCATCCTTTTCTCCCTCATGTCCACTTTCATACATCTGTCTCTTCCCAACCACAGATACAGATAAAAAATTCATCCATAAAAAAAGAGCAGTCTGTCTTTGGTGGGATCATCTCCCCCAGCTGGCTCTCAGAAGTACGCTGCCAGCTCCAGTGGCGGCAGTCTGGGCAGCAACTGGACGTCACTCAGTGCTGAAACTCAGCTGAATCACGAAGTCCTGCTCCTCACACAAGCCCTATTGCTCTGACATATCATTCTCAGTCGCTCCTCCCATAACTCCCCTAAAAAATTCAACAGGCTTTGGCAGCACCCCCAATCCTGCCTTGACCTGCTGCTGTTCCAGTCTTGTCTAGCTCTGTTGAATTCCACTATCTTCCCAATGTGACAAAATTTCACGGCCTCAGCCAGTTGTCCCCCAACTGTGGCTGGGGGAATGGCTTGCCTTACAAAGGAGTCATCCTGCAAAGACCCATCCTATTGCTTGGCAGCAAACCCATCCCCACCTGCAAGCCCTGTAAAACTGAGAAACCCTCACTCTCCCTTCCAGATAAACATCTTGGATTCCAGATACAGCTGGCCTGTGTGATCTCAGAGCCTTCTCCCTGCAGGAGTGAAACACAACCAGCCTCTTCCACTGTTGCTTCCATTGCAGGCTGAGCATCCTCTCCCCTGCCCAAAGACCTCCACTCTGCACCCACCAGGCTGAGTTCTGCCATGGGAAGCCATGAGCTCTGAACAACAGCCCCTTTGGATTCCTACCCCGCTGATTTCTAGTTTCTGCTCTGGAGGGAGCCTGGCATGAGGATCTGGAAGCATAAACAGGTTTTGTGGGGAACTCAAGATACCTCTGAGGAGCAGAGCAGCAGCAGCAATACCCACGTGCACCCACATCCTGGCAATGACCGGCAGCCACGTGCCCCATCAGTGTCTCATTTGGTGAGCCAAAGACAAGGGGTCCAGCTGCACAAAATGCCTCTCCAGACTCAGGCAGCATTAGAAAGAAAACCCTCCTTTGATTTAAAGGCTATGATTTTATTTTTTTTTCCTCCCAAGTGATCTAGTTAAACTTCCAACCGCTCAAGGCTATTTTAATTTGTACTGGTAAGTTAAATCAACACAAACAAGGGCAGAACAGGTTTATATGCACCTCTATTACTGGCCTGCACCAACTAGAGTGCAGCTACATTTCTCCAGGCAGCTTTTTTTTTTCTCTAATAAAGATAAGGGGGACGTTTTTGTGCACCTCCAACTGACAAATGGAGCCTGAAAGTGAATTGGGAGTCAAAGCCTTGAGGAAAGTCAAGGTGACTTATGTGCCAATAGGCTGGATTCAAAGAGCTTTGCAAAAATGCAGATCAACTAACAAGATTTATAAAACTCGTTAGGGGCTTAGAGGTCGCCTAATTCTCAAAGGTGCCAAGGAAAGTGCCTCACTTGCAGAAGGATAGATGGGGCTTACAGCGGTGGCTATCTCAACCTTTCAGCTGCTTCAAGAAAAGTGGACTCAATTTCTCTTGGAAATGAGGTTTTGATATGCCAAGATGTTTACTGTGAGCCTTGGCTCCTCCATCACTTACTTTAAAGAAAAAGAAACCAAGTCTTGCTGCTGCAGACAACTGTTACAAACATCGACCAAAAGCCACAGCAGAATCTGCTGCTTCAGCTCACCAGCGCCAGACACCACCCAGAGGAGTATGAGACCAGATTCAGCACACAAGCTGGAAAAAACAGAAGGGGGGAAAAGACTTCACACTTCTACAGCTCCCCAGTGCCTGGCATTTTGCAGGCTGGAAGCAGCCTGTCAGCACCTGTGGGCAGCCAAGGAAACGTACAGCAAGTCCATCCACCCCAGTGACCATGACCACAGTCTGCTGAACACCAAGGACCCTCCACTNTGAGAATCTGAAAGCCCGGATTATAATCTTTATGAATCCCATAGTTAGATCGCGCTGAACAGCAGCCCAGCAATACCAGATGTTCAAACAAAGCTGCCAACCGACAGCTGTCTGCAGCTTGCAGCGTGTTTTTACTTTAAAATGCAAAATGATACCAATCTATATTAAAAGAGAGACGTTCAGAGCCTTGTGATAGCAGCTGAAGCCGCGGATATTGCTCTTTCACGCAGGGTGTGGCAGCAGAAGGAAATATCTCAAAAACTACTGCTTAAGCCACCCTCCCAGCCCCCCCAAATCCTGGCCCCTTTCCTAATGGGAAAGAGACTCACGTTACTGCCTGAGTGCCGTGAATGTACCAGTGCGTGTCCAAACAAGCCAGCAAAAAGAAAAATGCAGCATGAACAAACACTGTCTAACGAAGGATGCCAGAACGAATCTGGGTGCTGCTCACACCTGGCTCTCAGCGGCATGGGGAGGACCAAATGACACATGGGGGGACAGCAGAAACCAGTCCTGGGGTGGAAGGCGCAGCGCCTCCGGCACCAGTGACCAAAGTGGGACAGGAAAGGTCCTTTCTGGCAGCACAGCATCACCAGTGGAAGCATGGGATGGAGGGGCATCTTTCACTGCTCCGGCCCATCTGCCCAGCGTCTCACCTCAGGTTGTCCCACATCCCTCTAAAACACACAGGGATGCTCTGGCCCCACTGGAGAAACTCTGCCTGAGTCTCCTTGATGTGAAACAGGTTTTCAACTTGCATTGCTTTGTACCTTTATTTCTTAGGCTGGCTGGGACCAGGCAAAAAGCCCTACACCCTGCAACCTTTACTGCACACCAGCAGCTGGAGAAGGCAAGATCTGGAGATCAGCCTTGCTCTTCATTATTTCTCCCTCTGGAAATTAAAGTCACCCGCAACGACCAAATTTCGGGGATGTCAAGTCCCAAATCCACTAGGCATGGCACAGTACTCCTGGCTTGCAGGAATTGTGCAAAAAGGGCTCTGACTTACTCAAACGTGACGTCCCAAATTCCCCACCAGCCGTGATCACAGGAAATCTTTGGGACCGGTCCCAAGGCTGCCTCATTGTGCTCCGAGCAGCAACAGTATGAATGAATCATGCTCTTCAACGTGACACGCAGCTCCCAGCAACGTACTCGGGACCAAAATATTTACGTTGCAAATGAGTAAGAATAGGACCAGATCCCCTCCCTAGCCTGGTGACATAAAAAGGCCAACCTGGTCTTGCATTGAGCAAGTGGGTGGCAGAAGGATAGGAAAACAGGAGGCAGAGACTAGTCCCATGTCTTGCAGCCTGGCTCTGCCCAGCAATGCTGAATCAGAGCCCTTCCCAGTTACAGCAAAACCCCAAAGTGGCAAGCACTGAGAGTACGATCCCTGTGGTTCCACGCTCCCTCTGGGTGACATGTGAGGGAGCATGCTGGGACTGGTAGTTTCCAGCCAGCCAGCTGAAAAATGCCATCCCCTAGTAAACAAATCTCAAATTGAAGTGATGCAAGGCCCCCAAACTCCTGGCAAGGTGCCAGCTATGGCTTCTTGTAGGCAGGCACTTGGCCAATTCCCATGTGCTGCACTAGCCCCTTTCCAAGGAGAAGCCAAGAGCCCACACACCGCAAATCCCCTCACAGCTGACCTGCAACCTGCCACGGACAGCAGGATGCTCCCAGAGCTCTGGTGCAGCCCCAGCCCACAGGAGACATCAGCCCTGCTCCTGCCTTGCTGTTGAGCCCCTCCACCTCTGCTCCACGGCACTGTGATGCCAACCCCAGAGCAAGACCCTGCATCCAGTGCTGTTCAAACTTCAGCTGCATAAAGCCCAACCATGCATCCCTTGAGGGGTCCCACAAAGATGCCACGGAAGGAATCAGAGTCTTAGACAGCAAAAAGCATCACACTGGTGTGGTGTTTACAGGCAGAACAGCACAAGCAGGCAAAGCTCCACTGAATCACCACATCAGTAAGGCTGGGGGCAGCCACCTCCCCACAGCATCCCAGATGGGCACACAGCCACCCCGGGAGTGCTGTCACCCTGTGCTCCAGTAAGACCAGACCGTACGTCATCCCCTGGGGAACGTGGTACTCCTTTCCTTGCCTGCTCACCCTCCCCGCTGCGGAGGAAATCGCGCGCCCGGCTGATGTCAGGAGGCATCACTTCACACAAAGGCCAGGCTTCCTGGCAGGGAAGGGGCGGGGGAGTGGGGAGGAAGGGGAAGAGGAGCCCGGGGCAAAGGCAAACGGCATCTACAGCTCCTTGCGTGCGCAAAAGGGGCAGGAGCAGGAGACAACATGGCCCCTTCTAATCCAATTGCCCTTGCACCTGGGAAAGAGAGACAACACTGTATTTCCTAGTGTCCTTCACAGGAGCCACAGCATGGCCCTGCCCTGCACCCTGTGCACTCCTTCAAGAATGCACTGAAAAGAAGGGACTCATATTTATTTTCATTTGCTCCTGCAAATAAATCAGTTTTATTTTCTCCATGCCAGGCTGTGGCTGTTGCCAACCAGGGGACACAGCTCCCTACTTAGCACCCAACCTGGAGAAAAACCACTTCTATGACAAGATCTAACATCAGCAGCCCCAAAATTGGCACGAGCATGCACCTCACCTATCTCCTGCCCATGGGTGGCTAAATACTCATTGTATCTATTAATTGATAAATACAGATAAAAATAATGTATTAAGGATCAAAAGTAAGAATAATGGGCAGCCCGCATTTCCCAAACTCCTCTCCCCAGTATGCTCCCCAAAATCAAGCATCTTTGCAAAACATGGCATATCATGGTACCCACAGCATCAATATGACCTCCTGCTTCAGCATTTCCCCTCCTCCTCTACCTCCTGCAGTCCCAGCTCACCCCCAGGCAGTGAAAGAGGAGGATGGCCATTATCAGACTACATTGCTTTTGTCTCCAACTCAGCCACTCTCTCAAGGACAGCAGCATTCTGGACCAGCTGCACAGGGACCAGTGAAGAGGACTTGGCTGTAGGGGACCTGCAGGATGTGGTCGATGTTGACTGAAAAGGGAAATCACTGATATTGCAGAGGGCAGCCAGGGAAGGTGGATTTTGGATGCGGGCACCGCCAGGGAATAACTGTAAAGGAGCAAACCCTGCTGCTCTCCTTCAATGGGCTGACTTCTGCTCCTAGGAGAAGGCCTGTCATTGGTTTTTAATCTCACCCAATTACAGACCAGCCTTTGACATTATTGATCTCAGTCCCCTGAAGTATCATTTATCTTCCAGGTTTGACTCGGCCATCAGAGCTCGACAGCTCAGACCCCAGTCAGCTACATCTTCCCAGGGAGCTGCTCTGCACAACTCCACGTGAATCCTGCTGATTCACGTAAGCCATATTTGACAGTCAGTTTCCATCCTCACATAAGGTGTCTTTCACTCTCTGCCTACCTGGCATTTCATTTTTTGACTTGAAAGTCTAAGTCCTCAGGTCTCTGGCAGACCAACACTGTTTTCTCAAGCTTGGCAGTCCAAGGTGCCTCTAGGGTGCCCCACTTCCCTGCTTCCCCCTTTCAGTTTCATTATCCTCTTTCAGAGAGGATGCGGTGGAGACACAAATGTTATGGGATGTGCTGAGAACTGCACACAGGGGCTGGGGGAGCAGCAGCAGCAGTCAGTGTACAACCAGAGAAGCCATTTCTGGCTGTGACCCACTCCCATCTTCTAGAGCAGAAAGGACCAACAATGGTAGCTCCTCATTCCCTAGCGAGATTGTACTCACAGAAAAACCAGGCAGCTATCGTGGGTTTTTGTGGTGGCTTCCCCTTACCTGCTAAGCAGTACAGCTGCCACAGGGCCAGCTCGTGACTTCTGCTTGACCTTCAAAACATCAATGCCTGCTCCCTCCAAGAGACCCAGAAGAGATGGGCTGACGGGTTCCCTTTCCCCTGGATACCTCCATCCCCCACCCAAACTGACAGACGCTCCCAGCCTCCACTGTTTGGGAAGCACAAGGTTTTCCTCAAATGCCTTTGTCAACAGTTACTGGATGCAGCGCGCACATGAAGGCTGTCTTTTCAGATGCCTCCTGTCTCTCTCCTGCAAAGCCAGGCCTTGTGTTTTGGGAAGGAGGAGTGTTTCCTGAGGAAGGCTCCAGTGGGCAGTTTTAATGCACAGAGAGAGGAAGGTTTAGTTTTTGTTCCTCCTCTTGTTATCGTTTATCATATTGCAGAAAAGCACTTTGGTAAATGGAGATTAATACCACTTGCATTCATAGATTGTAGCAGGAACCAGCCCTAGGGAGAACCGTGGGAGGAAGGGCCTGGATGGGGGCAGCTAGCAGAGTCCACTTTCTGCAAGGTACCACCATCAGCACAAAAAGCTCCAGTCTCCAGGATTACTTCCCCACACTGCCATGGACTTCCTGACCCCCACCTCTGCTTACCTCTAATTTAGAGTAATACCCTGACTTCCTCATCCAGACTTTAGGTTGGTGCAGAGATTAAAATTATCTTTTCCTCTCCTGTTTTAAGTAGAAAGCTATACGTTCCTTAGCTGGAGGACAGGCCTTGGTTTTACCTGCTGGGCTTACATGCTTGGGAGATGCATTTGGAAAGGGGTGGTCTTCACACCAGGCACTATTTCCAGTTCCCTGCCCAGGTGCCCTGTTGTGCAGGATGCCAGCAGGCAGAGGCAGGAAAACAGCCCCCAGATGTGCTCCCATTCCCTTGATGCGGACAGGCTCTGTCCCCACCGCCTAGAACCAAACTACCTCTGACCAAAACATAGCTTGCAGGCCTCAGCCACCCCGCCACAACAGTGCAGCTGTGGCAGGAGAGCTGCAGGGATTCCCTCCTGGATCTGGCCACCCCCATCACTAAGGGGCTAGCACAATACCAGAGGGAAGGGGGAGCACAGCACCCCCCCGCCCGCACTGTCCCCAAAGGGTCTGTGAGGGGGACAGAGACCTCACAGCACATTTATTCCGCTCCATCCATTTGAGAGGCACGCTTCAAGGGGCTTTTTGCCGTCAGAGGCGGGTGCACCAGGACAGGAAAAGAACAAAGGGAGGCACCAGCACCCCCAGCCCTTTGTCTGAGCGCAGAGGAGTTCACCTGCAGGGAAAATCTGTTCCCACCGCAGAGGCGGCAGCTCCACATGGATTCAGATGGGGAGAGGGATGCAGCCTCCCCTTCTAGCAAGAGGATAATGAGCAGAAGGATGCAATCACATTACCCTCTCTCCCCTTGCCACATGCACAAGCCCATTACAGTGCACACCAACCCCCCTGACTTACCAACAACCGCAACCAGCAATAAAAACGATTGCCACAGAAATACCAACCCACCCCCCGGTGTGATCGATCTGTGTCTGCGTGTGGCCCAGCACCAAACCCTGGAGCTCAGCTCCACTGACCAGGATTGACTGGGAGGGAAGGGGGTGGGAGACTAGTTTCCAGGGGACGGGGTTTTAAAGCCACACAATAACTGGCTCAAATGAGGGTTTAGATTAAGCTGTCGTGTGGCAAGGGAAAACACTGCCTCCATTAGGACATGCGGGATTTTCTTTCCCTTTCTCCAAAGCTACAGCTCTAGGATGAAGCTTCCAGGTCTGCCAGGCAGCAGGAGGAGAACTGGGTGATGCTGAGCAAATGGGGGATCCTGAACAGGGAGAGATGGGTGGAGGGGAGAAAAGACAGATCAGCCCTCCTGAAGCCTCAGATCATAGAGTCGGCTGTTCTGACAATGTTTACTCATATTTCAGAGAGACACAGCCATCCGGAACATCACTCCCTGCCAACTGCCTCATCTGGAGCCATCCACAGCTCGGCTTTTCCCAGCCCACTCCAGAGACAGCCCCACCATCAAAGCACCCACACAGCGAGAAACTGAAAAAGGACAGGTAGGGGGAAGAGAAGAAACAGAGAAATCAAATTAATTCATGTTTATTTTTTTTAACAATTCTAGTACATCATCCCAGCAAACGGATGACTTTGAGTGTGCTTGGAGCGCAACGGCACCGCTGCAGAGTGCTGGCACTGCGCTGAGCTGGGAACTTCTGTTCATGCTACCATCACAAGAAAGTCACAAGACAGAAGAGGGACAACCACGATGCCCTGCTGAGAACAGGCTGAAGCTGTCCTTATCAGAAAAGATCCAGGACTGGGAACCTCTTCCCTGAGTTCATCTGGGGCACATATGTAAAAACTTTTGCGTGCATCCAGAGTCTCATGCCTGTGAATAACTATCCCTCCCTCCATATTTGGGACCAGACAGCTCTTCCTCCCATTCCCAAGTATGCTGGATGTAGCTTTCCCATGAAAATGAGGGGTGGCTGCCTCTGTCCTTCCGTGGAGGAAAGGGAAGGGCAGGACATCCCTGGTCCTGCACATTTCACATCTCCCCACCAGTCCCCCAGCATCTGCCTCACGTTCCCTTCCAGCAAACAGAGGTTCATTGCAGAAAATTGGCTATCACTGCAAGCAAGCTCAGCAGCTCTGAGTCCTCTGTGCCATCCCCCTTACTTCAACCCAACCAGCATCTCCTCAGCCTACAGGCTGTTGATAAATGCAAGAAGTTGACAAAGTCACCAGAACCTAGCCCAGATCCATAGCATTTTTTTAAAAAGCAAAAAAGCCAGGCCAGACCAGATTCTGCCCCGGAGCCTGCGTGGCAAAGCAGAATCCTGCTCCAAGTGTTTATTTATAAATCCGTACATACATGTACATTTGAATTCTGACAGAATTAATTCTGGCATCCAGCTAATTCAAAGCATTCCTCCCCCATCACACTACTGTTGCAGGCCAGCCCTGCACAGAAGCTGATTATAAAATGCTGCACTAGCCAGGCATTTCTGCAAAGGCTTGTGCTATTGAGCATTCAGTCTTTCCTTGCTTGGCTATTTCATTGTTTCGGTGTCGATCCCTCCTCTCTTGCCCTGTGTTTCCTGGTTACTTTTGTCCCTGCTCTGGAAGCACTGCTGCTTTCAGCCCCATTTCAGTGTCAGATTGAAAAAAAACCCCAAAACAATTACATGAAATTAAAGACAAGAAAAGAAGAAATTATCACCATGTACCAAGATTTCCAGTAAACAGATAGGTAAGGAGCCAAAAATAGGCCAATATGCTGCAAGGCAAGCTGCAGACAGATCTGGCTATAGAAAACCCGCTGCCCGCCTCCCAAGTACAGCTAAGAAATCCCTGTGTGGTCACACGCTGTCCTCTGGAGCAGAGAGGAGAGAGGTCAGGGCAGCCAGCACTGTAAGAGCCTCTTTATTCTTGGGCAGTTGCATGAATCTGATCGCTTGTGCCCTTTGTGAGACATGGAAATCTGCCTTCTCCTCCCACCCCCTTTGCCAGCCCCTCTTCTGCTCCTCCTGCTCAGATGGGGACATAGGCAACTCCTTGGCTCCAGAGGCAAAGACCAAAGCAGCAGAGAGGCTGTGGATGCCCCTCTGGCAGGACCAGGCCTGGATGAGCATTCGGGAGACCTTGAGAACAATGCTTTGTTGGAGAGGGGAGAAGGGAAGGACAGTCCTGGGACTTGTGCATTCCTTGAAGGGCTCATCCAGACTCCCACATGCGAAGCACGAGGCTGAGGGGTGGAGGGAAGTCCAGGGTGTCCCTCTGCAGTTCTTGTCTCTCCTACTTCTCCCTCTCCATCATGCACATGGGCTTGAGGAGAACAGCACGCTGATCACCTCCATGCCAGCAGACACGTGATACTCACATAAGTATCACACGATTGATTTAGATTAAATACGGGTCTGGGCTAAATTCATTATGCCCTCATCACCAGACAAAGCCGGGCTCAGACCTCCGAGTTCAGAGACCAGACCACAACACCTCTGTCCCAGGGGCTCATTCAAAGTCATTGCTGAGGGAGTGCTTCAAGGTGGGAAGCCTTAGGTAGGCCCAGGCTGTCTGGTGTGTAAGGAGTGTAAGCCTGGGCTACATTTTGTTGCTATTCCTTGCAAAGCATCTCAAGGTCCTCAGGTGAACCTTTCCTTATCTCTCCTCTTTCCACCTCACTCTCCGACAGCTGCCATCCACACTGCATTGTCCCCTACGGGAAGAGAGCATTCTCTGCAGCAGCCCCTGCCCTACTCCTTTACCAAGGCTGTGCCCTCCACACAAGTCTCCTCCCTCCCACCCAACCCAACAGGCTGCCTCCCAGCATCCTCCATCTCTGCTGTCACTTCTCGGATTGACTCTACACAAAAGACTTGCAGCTGCAGGTCTGGAGCAACCAACCACTGGCAACCTGATGGGCTAAGGGCACAGAAAATGCTCAAGCTTAGCAGGAAAGCAGCAGGGAAAAGCCCTTAATCCAAACCCTGCCAAGGCAGGAGACTGCTCCAGTTCAGCCAAAGATCTGGGACTGCCAAGATACCCACTGCTGCTTGGCCAGCAAACCCAGAGGGGTTTGCAGCAGGGTGGCTCAGCCCCCCCAGACCTCTCTAGGGCAGCTCGGGCTGCTACGGCTTGAACTGAAATCTGCTGCCCCTGACAACACAGAGCAACAAAGCCTGACAGCTCGATGTGGTGAGTGGCACAGAGCTAGGATGCCAGGCTAGGTGGGTGCTGGGATTTCTGCCACTGCCCAAGGCCCAAGAAGTCAGTGCTCATCATGGCAGCTTGACCAACTGACAGCATCCTAGGGCACAATGATCAGTCACATTTAGGTGCACAGTGCCATATTCCTGAGGCCCTGGGCAGGAATTAGGGCATAAGCAAAGCCAGGGAAGGAGAGACCTCGGTTAGGCTGACCTAACCCTTGGGTTGTGCTGGCAGTTCAGCTCTGGGGTGCTGGTGGAAGTTCAGATGGAGGGCGCAGGGAGAAGCTGCACAACTCCTGTTTTGTAGGACCTGCTGCAAAAGTTGTCTGGGGACCAGGAATGCTCAAAGAGTGCTACAGCAAGCACCTGCCAGGCACCAGCCACACCACCTACAGCCACGAGAGCTAAATTAGCACTCAAGCACTTGGGCACTTGCACTCACAATGCCTGCAGTGAGCTGCGTGCTGTGCTCCTCATAAACAAGTCATCTGGAAAATAAGTAAGCCTGTAAAAATCCAGTCCATCACAAGTTACCAAACCTGTTTCAGAGTAAAACAACCTAGAGCAGCTCATGCCAGAAGCCTGGCAGTGAAGCTGAAACCAAGCTTCCCCACCGGTGGGACTCCTTTGGTCCCAGCAAAACATCCCTGGCACAGACGGCAGCATGGGGATGCCGTGTGGGACTTGGTGGTGGCCAAAGGTGGCAAAGAACCAGAGTTTCTGGTACAGGCTTGAGATCCATCTCTTCCTGTGCTCCTACCAAGCACTCACCCTTCCTCGTTCTCATAATTTAGAAAGCACATGACCTGGCCTTATGTGGGGTGCTGCCAAGAAAGAAAGCCCAAACCCAGTGAGTTGCAGATGGACTCAGCAGCCTGGTCCCTGTCCCCTTGGATTTGCTGAACACGCACTGCTCCATGGACAGTGCTGGATGCTGTTCCTACACACAGGAGGATTCCCAATGTCTTCCTCCAGGTCTCAGCACCACACCGCATTTTCTCCTACTTAATGTTCAAAGTCACCAGTGATCTTCAGAATGTGAAGGGATTTCTAGGAAGCTACGATAGGAGGGAAAATCTATCTCCTTCCCCCAAAACAAAACGGAAACAGAGCCTCTCTATCCAAGCCCTTTTCCACTGGTGGCACCTCTAGCTGAGGACAGGCAGCTGGGAAACCCCTGAGCAAGCTCAGATGTACCTGGTCTCAATCAGCCAGGTCCTACACAAAGACAGGGCAATCATGGTAATATCCCGCAAGTAAGTCTCTCTCTCTGACTGCTGACTTCTTACCCATACTCCAATCCCAGCAAAGTATTTTTCCCCTTTTTGATGGAGAAAAAATAAAAATCAACCTTGCACTGGAGAAACTTCCTTTTTCAGCCGTAGAAGTAGGTTCCGCCATGCAGGCGGGAGGCACCTGGCTGGGGCAGCAAAGGCAAAGATGGAAGAAAAAATGTTTCATTTTGAGACCATGACACAAACAAAATTACAAGAAAAAAAAAAAGAAAAAAAAAAGCAGAAAAAAGGAAAAAAAAAAGAGAAAAGAGGGTGCCTTGTTGGCTTTTCTTCCCCCCCTCTCCTCTTTAACTGCTACAAAAACAGGAAACAAAGGAGAAAACATCTCACGGGGGGAAGGGGAGGTAAGCGCTTTATACGCCCACGAAAGAAAGATTAACCACATATTTTATTTACTGTTTGTATTACAGTTGCACTGTGGAGTTCAACTAATTCTGAGCCAGGGTTCTGCGGGTTTGTTCAGCACCTAGCGCTGCGCGGGGTCCTTCCCCCAAACTCACCAGGCACACGTTCCACTTAGGGAAACCTTGCACAGACACCCCCTTTCCTCCAGCAGGCACCTACCTCAAGCCTCCTTCAGCCAGCCAGAGCACTTCTGCCCCAACTGCCAGCCAGCTCAGCTGACAAAGCACTGGTGCGGTTTTGAGCCCCTTTTCCCCTTCAAACCGGTCTGTAACCAGGGGTAAGTTGCCCTTCTAGGCGGGTTGGCAGCACAGCCAGAGGAATAAATGCTAAAAAAGCAGAGTTTATGGGGAGCGTGTTGCAGGCTCCAGTCCCTCCTCCAGGCTATGGGGGCCACCCCCTCCACAGCGAATCGATGTTTCAACCTCCACACTTGCAAGTCCCCGCACCAAGGTCAGGGCTCTGATCCTCCTAACTTTGACTCATTTCTCAATTAACGGCTTCTGAACACAAGCCACACATGGAACAAACCTCTCACAATGCGCGCCCCCCCGCCCCGGACCTCCCAAGCCCAGCGTTAGTCATCTGCCCCCAAGTCCCAGTCCATCTTTCCCGGGATGCTCCAAGTGCGGCTCACCGCTGCTGCAGGGTGAGCAAGCAGCCAGGAATCCTGGGCCCGGCTTCCCGCGTCACCAGCTGAGCTCATGCACCCTAATTCGGGAGCCGACGAGGCCACCTTCCTTGCTGGCTGGTGACGGGCAGCTTTCAGCGGGAGACCTAGCCACGGCCATGGAGGAAGGGCTGGCAACCTCCTGGGTGCTTTTCCCAGGGCCTCATCCCTACCCCAGCCACTTCATGGAAGAAGTGCTTCAACTATAGGGGGGATCCTTTGGGCACACTGTCCCCCAGCTTGGTGCTGTCCTTCATTGACCCAGACTCCATGCACCCAACTGAGCCACGCGCCCAGCGGGAAGAGACAAGCTTATCATCACAGAGAAAGGAAATTAAAATAACGCAGCGATGGAGGTACCGAGGGATTTGGCCAAGGTCACAAAATAATTCCATGGCTCTACGACACAGCCGCCTAACACTTTTGGTGTCTGGCCACATATCCTAAAATTTCAAGCCAGGGCCAAAATCCAGCCTAGCCGGTGGCAGATTTCTGCCAGGTCATTAGCTGTGTGCATCCACAAGAAGCGGCGAACATCCAGCCATAACAACGGCAGCAAGAACAAAAAAAAAACACGCAGCAAGAGCAGGAATAAATGAGATCAAAGTGTCCTGGAAGAGGACCTGGAAAAATAGTTTTGGTCCCTGGCTAAGGCTCCTGGGAGATATACATGCGAGCCCCATCCCAGCCCTGCACAGCCCTCCCGAGGTGGCTCCCCACCCTGGCAGAGGGAAACCAAAATGACTCCCTATAAATAGAAGCAGAAAAGCGCTTCTCCAAAAGACTGACTGGGTCTTTCCCCTTCCAGCGTGTGTGGCGGAGCTGCTGGCACCTCCGCGGAGGTCCCTGGTTATCCCCCAAAAAACCCGGAGAAGAAAATAACCTTCCTGTGAGCTGAGGCTGGCTCCTCTCTACACAGAGCAGCACCCCCCCCACCCCACTCCCAGGCCTGGCCATCCAATTGGAAAGTAATTATACTGCAATTTTTATTTATGACTTCTTTTTTTTTTATTGCTAAATGGTGACTCATTTTGGCAACATTAAAATACACAGGAAATCATCCCCATTTTACAGTAATCACCATTCAATTCATTGTTAAATATTTATTCGGCAGACAAACGCCGAGCCTCTTTCGAAGGGTCGGAGGGGGAGTGGAGGGGCAGCCCTGAAAAGGGGGAAGGTGGCAGAAGGGTCATGGCAGGGCTGGCCGCAGGGCTGGTAAATGCCCACCAGGAACTGGAGGGTGGGGAGCCAGAGGTGAAAGCTCCTGCCAGATGGCCTGGCCAAGAGCAAAATACAGACCCGCTTTCCCTCGAATCCAGAACAACAGCCCAAGCTGCTCTAAGGAGAGGGGCACCCCTGTGCCTCCTAATAAAAATCACATTATTCGGCCAAACCCCAAGACTGAATCCTCACCAGTGAGACGTCATGGGTCTCTGACACGTCATGGGTCTCTGACATGAACCTCTTCCATTGCTGGGGGGAAGAGGATGGCTGCCACCGGCCCCAGTGGGAGGCAGTGGGAAGAGCAGGCAGTTTGACATTCACAGGCCTTACAATGGACAGGGCCCGCTCCTGCAGCCGCTTTGTCCCCCAAGGAAGCCAAATTTTGGGGTGACTCGACCTCATATGCAGGCAGCTCTTCTGCCTTCCCCCAAACAGCTGCACAGCCCAGCATAAACCTGGCACACGGTCCCTCCAAACGCCCCTGGCCCAAGACCTCAACCCTTCCCTGCAGAGCGCACACCCAAGGGGCCGTAGGTCCCACAGCTCAACAGCTACAAACAGCACAGACACCTTCCCTGGGGAGCCCCCTGGCACCCATGGGCTCTGTCACGGCTTGGCTGGGAGGCCACCCAACATGTCTGCCACGGGGGGACCCTGGGCGGAAGGAGGAGCAGCGCCAGGATGGATTTTGTGCAGGTTTTACACAAACACAGGGGAACAGACATGGCAGGGAAGAGGGTGGCTGGGTGGTCCCCAGGCTGGGCAAACCCAGGTGTCCAGGACAGTTGGACTCACCCGGATCTCATTGCGGCGGATCTCCACGTCGCAGACCGAGTGTCCCTGGTGGGCCCCGCTGTAGTAGCAGCAGAACTGGCAGACGGCCACCTGCTCGGCCTCGCAGTGGTACAGGCGGTAGGCGTTGTGCTGGGGGCAGCTCCAGGCCCTCACGTCCTCCGCCTCCACCAGGAGATGCCCCCGGGCCGTGGAGGGCTGCTGCAGGTGGGTCTGGACATGGGACTGGCAGCACGGAGCCTCGCACCTCAAACAGATCTTCTGGGCAGGCAGCGGCGGGCCCCGGCGGCAGAAGACGCAGTGCAGGACTGAGGGGGGCTTCTCCAGGTTGAGGGAGTTGAACTTCTCCACGATGTTGGTGAGCTTCAGGTTCTTCTCCAGATTGGGCTTCTGGTTGTAGGCCTGGTTGCACTCTGGGCACCGCACCAAGCCCGACTCCTTGGCCCACGCCTCCCCGATGCAGCCCCGGCAGAAGTTGTGCTTGCAGGGCAGCTGGACCGGCTCCACAAAGACGTGCAGGCAGATGGGGCAGATGAGCTCCTCTTCGAAGCAGTTCTTCCAATTCTCGGCCATCTCTGCCAGCAGCTCTGTCGACGTTTCCCCCCAGCCGCTTCGTTCGCTCAGTGCGGTCTAGGGGCGGACGCCGGGGTCTGTCCTCCCTGAAAGGGGAAGGCTGAGGGTGAACGGATAGGCTCCCCCTCCCCGCAGCACGCGCCATAAATAATAAACCGCAGCAGATTTTAAAAACGGGGATAAAATAAACCACAGAGCAGCACTCTAGGAATATCCGGCAAGAAAACGCAACGTACCCATCGCTTTGTTAAAAAAAACACAAACGGTTAAAGAAATCCCAACATGATCCTTTTGGACTTACAGCCCGAAGTCCTAACCACCCCTAAAAGCTATTTGCTCCTTTTTACCCCAGAAGGTGAACTGAAACTTACCAAAGGTTGAAAAAAATCCATACAAAATCCAGCAGCAGAGTCCAAGTTCCATATAAAGCTCCTAAATTTAGCGCTCCAGATCAGATTTTTCTTTTCTTAGGTTTGCAACTGACATTCAATATTTTAAAAGGACTTTTGTCCCCCACCAAACCTGGCCAACAGCTGAGGGCAGCGACTCGCTCAGGCTTTTTTTTTCCTTCCCTGTATTTCTCCTCCCTCTCCCCCTGATGGGAGTTGGGAATCAGAGTCTTTTAAAGGAAATAGATCAAAGGGTTAAGATCCAAAACGGGAAAAGGAGGAAGATTAAAATAATAATAATAATAGCGACGATGACGATTGCAGAAAAACGAATTCTCTCTGCGGCCCCCGAGATTTGCTCCTAAATCAGAGGAGAAGCAGGCGAAAAAAAATGAATAGGGGAAAAAAGACAAGATAGGGAAAAAAAAAAAGAAAATAAAAAAAAACCCAGAAGAAAAAAAAGCCCTCTCGCCTGCTTCGAGATTGCGAGGTCTTGAATGGGAGAGCTCGGTCATTCAGAGCAAACCCCAAGCCAGCACAGCCCGCCCAGCTCCTCCAACGCTCCCGGAGAGGGATGGGAGAGGGGACGGGCTTTGCCACGGGGGGTTTTGAGCCCCGCGGACCCCAAATCAACCTGCTCCCACTTCTCACCAGGGCTAGGGGGAAAAAGGCGCCGGGGGGGGAT